>JAUCBJ010007288.1:0-53759 GCA_032718475.1 Nemertoderma westbladi
GGGACATACACCAGCTGATCAACAGGGGGCGCAAGCTACTCTTGGGTCTGCGTCGTCCACTCCTCGCGCGTTCCCAGACGTTCTACCAACTGTAGCGACAACTGATCGGTCACGAGGAATTGGTCGAGGTTTTGGGATGCCAAATAGACGAATTTGCGAGGAAATAGTCGCACCGTCTCTCAACGTCCCAAGTAAACCAGTGACTCGCCCCATTAGTCCCATATCGCGAGCAAAGTCACCTGTGCGCAGTTTTCGAGGACGCGGCAGGGCTCGATCCACTAAACGATAAAAGGGAGGGCAAGGGTGGACGGAAGACTCGTGGGCCTTTCTTATGATTTGTGATTTATTTGAATTATATGTTTTATATTTAGAAAGTTTTGTATTCTGAAAGGGACTCATATTTAGTAAAAACTTATATTTTATATTTGTGCTTATTCCAAACTTATGCAATTTGTATTGTTCCGAATTTATGAAATTTAGAAAGTTTATATTTAGAAGGAACTTATATTTGAAAAATTTATGTTTCATATTTGAGATGCAAAGGTTTATATTATTCTAAACTTATGCAGTTTATATCTATATTTAGTAAGACTACCCAAAGAGAGTTTATATTTGTAAGAATTTATATTTATATTTGTAATTATTCCAAACTTATGCAATTTATATTATTCCAAACTTATGCAATTTGTATTGTTCCGAATATTATGCAATTTACATTTTATAAGCAGTATTTGTACCTAAAGAGAAAGTTTTATAGACAGAAAATTTTGTGCTCAGAAAGACTCATATTTGTAATTATTCCAAACCTATGCAATCTACATTTAGGTACGAAAGTATTTGTAATTACTTGAATTTATGCAATATTTGAGATGCAATAGTAGATGGAAGACTTGCGAGCCTTTCTTATTGTTTTCATTTATTTGTATTTGTAATTGTTTGAATTTATGCAATATTTGAGATGCAATAGATTTATATTGGTGAATTTAATTTAGATTTATATTGTACTTACTTAGTAAAGCCTTAAATACGTAAAGTTTGAATTTGTAATTATTTTGTATCGAATCATTACGTAGAAAGGAAGTATTGTTTGAAACTTAATTGTAAATATGTAAGTACGCCCTAAGTATTCTATAGTTTGATTGATTATTGGTGAAAACCGTATATTTTATGCACGATAATATCCTGTTTTCATGGAGCGGTATAGAATTATATTCCCTAAATGCCGTGGATTTTCAAAATTTTATTTTATTCGAATTAACTTTGTAAAGATTGCTTTGAGTTCTCATTAGTATTGGTTCTATCTATTATGCATCTATCGGTCAAGTGGTTCAGTAGCTCAGTTGGTAGAGCGTTGGAAATTATATGTGTAGTAGGTATCGAGTTCGAATCCTAGTAAGTGCGAATTATTTTTTGTGCAGAATTTCAACTCATTTAAATTAACCGCTACAAATTAATTGCATTTGTCTGTACCAATAAGGCTGTAGTTATTTGATTGTAACCAATGTCGTGCAAGTTATATATTAGCTGGACCAATAAGCTATCTTTAAAACCTTGTTAGAACCCATAGAACAATCGAGAATTTTCTCGATTGATTGCAGCACAAATTTAGTATATAAAGGTGCGATTTCGTTCATTAGTTATCTCATCAATCAATCTAATCCATCATTCACTTTCTGTCTTATTTCAGATTACATTGTTTATTGTATAATAGTTATTATATCTTTTGTAATAAAGTCAGAAATACTAGTCACATCTCAGCCCTTTTCTATCTGTTTTACTATGGTTTCACTACGGTGAACAAACTCAGGGACAGGATGGCCGGCTAGAGATCGGGCCGCAGCAATGAACGGGAACATCACGGGAATGTAGACGAGAGACAACCCGCAATACCATCTAGAGTTATTCGCCCATCGCCTGAAAGGTTAGACAGCGTTCGATCCTTGCTACCTAAGTGTAAGACCAAAAGATCAAAGGTAGACGTAGTGACACGCTGCAAGCCTAAAATTACATCATAGGGACTGTACTGTCTTGATTCAGGAAAAACCGCAGTAGACCTTCATATTCCTACGGGGGGGGAGAGGGAGAGAGAGCAGATACTAGTACGCAGATAGGACGTAGGCACACCGGTACAAGGCATACACATTGGTTAGGGTGCAGCAAACTGTACGCTTAACTCTTGCTAAGTACAGGTGTGTGTGCGACTATTTGCCGTACAACGGTGTCCGTTACATCAGAACTTGTAGGCTAGGGGGGTTGCTGTGTTTTCACCTGAATTGGGATTGTACCGTTCAGGCGGTAGGGCAGTTTACGCTAGGCGCAAATAAATTGAGGCTATCAGGGATATACTAACATCTACCGTGTCCCCGCCAACGCCCTAATAGGAAGTTACCCGGACTACCTGGGTGACTAAAATTCTAGATAGGAGCCAGGATAGCTATTAGTACCCGTACGCCTACAGTAGTAAACTAACACATCTCTTCTTAGTATCAGGGACCTGGTACCTAAAATTGCCGAATTCTGGGCGTAGTATTAACCTTATGCCTGAATTTGAGTCCTGGAAATACGCAAGAGGGGAAGGAACCTTATCATTCGTGAGTATTGGACCTACAAGTTATAAAATTAGAATATTCGTAAAATGCACACCGTACCCAGTAATTATATATGTGAAGGAGCAAAACTGCTTTGACCGTTCAGAATTAACACACGCGCGTTAGAAATTATTTACACCTCGAAATATATAAAATTAACTTTCGTCCTTACTGCACTTTGCTCGCTAGTTAGACATCTCCAAATCTGCTCTATACCTAGCTAGCGTCCCTTTGCCCAACCATATAAATCACACCGCGGCAAAGTATACGAGCCTCTTAGTCCGTCAGTGAGTCAGCCTGATTTTAGGATTCGCTGCGCGGGATTTTGTTTTATCGAAGTTTGTCTGCTCGTAGACTGTTTTCTGCCTCACCGGTTAAAAGAGATCGATACTGCAATATATTCGCTTACTTGGGGTTTACTGTTTTGGTGAGAAGGTCGGATTTATGATTTGATTTACAAACTTTACAGTAGGATATTGCAGGTATTGTTACCGTCTCTTCCGATAGTAGGAATAGGCGTATCTCTCCAATTTAATTCTGATTTCTAAATCAAATAATATTTATTGTAACTTAAAGCTGTTCGAAGTTACCGAGAATGAATTCGCTAAAAATGGTCTAGGGACCTACATTTTTTTATTTCTTTAGAGCGATCGTCACCGATTGAACTCTATTAACTAACCCTATCGCCATCGCCATAAACAATTCCTTTCCGACCTTTATTAGGTCGGGGTTTCGCGAATGTCCCGCGACCACCTTTGTTACGTAACTGATTATCGTACTGGTTCGATTGAAAGTCGTTATCATCTTGGAGATGATATGACGAATTGGTGTCATCCTGAGCTTTACATGGCCCCTTCCAGACGAAGTCTACATCACTTTTAGATGCGGAGGGTTTTGAAACAAAATCATCGTCGTTCATCTGTTTTATTGATGTTGGTAATGAAAGTTTGGATTCTAAGTCATTAGAAACTTCAGTTTTGCTTGGAGATTTCGATGGGATTTCGTCCAACATCGATTTGATGGGAGGATTAGACTCAAGTTGAACCATTTTATCTCCCGTTTTGGCCGAAGTACCTATGAAAATTAAATTAATGTTATAATAATAATATTAATTATTTATATAGCGCTTTTCTACGCTCTGCATACTCAAAGCGCTTTTATTATTATTCCCCCAGCAAAGTCAGGTTTCCGTTATACCACTGGGTTGGCGTAGCACTAATGTCTTAAGTTTCTTGCCTTGGGACACGACAGTGTGAAATTTACACAACGGTGCGAAATTTCTACAGCCTTTAGTCGGATTCGAACCTGCGCCACCAAACATTATTGTGTAAACAGTACAGGCGCCGTTTTCACTCGGACATTGCGACATAAATTGATCATCATAACGAATCATCATAACATTGATCATAAATTTATCATCATAACCAAAATGGTTGATATAGTGTACGTACGCGCTCTATGGCGCTTGAGTGAGTGCGAGAATAACAAAACACCTCCAACAGCAGTCAACCAATCAGCAGCAACCACCAACCTTAAGCCTACTTAAGCCAACCAATTTACAACCTTAATGGGGGGGGGGGGGGGGGGGGGGGGTATACCCCCCCATGAACCTTTTTTTAAAATGGCTGTCAAATAGTGTTAAATGATAATATTGCTATTTTGTCATGGTCAACAACTGTATGGAAGGCCAAATAGCCTTTATAGTAAAATTTGAAAATTTGTAGCCTCCCCCTAGCGGCTGGCGGCGGAATTAAAGATTTCACTAAAATTGCTACTAGTCCCTCAATTTTGATCCAAATTTCTTGAAACCAACTTTTTTGGACTCAGCGTGATCGACTCTACAAAAGTTATCTTATAGAATTTTTAATTAGCCATTTTTATTTTAATTAATTATTTAATTAATTAATTATCATATTTTTAATTAAAATTGGCTAATTATAAAAAATGGTAATATTTATCAAAATTCCATAAGATAACTTTTAAAGAGCTTCCAAAGCTCGTTCGAATGAGCCATAAAAGAAGAAAATTGGTTGAAAAATGACGGAGGAGTAGTAATTTGAAAATGAAAAATGTCATTCCGAGAAAATGCCCTTCAAAGTTTAAACCGTCCCGCCAAAACTGGCTGTCTGCGTTCTGGTTGGTTAATTATTTCTGGCACGAATGATGCACACCAACGAGCTAAAATGTTCATTACGGGGGTTTTCGGGGTCGCTGATTTCATTTCCGATGTCAGTTTTAATTTTTGGTGGAATCTAGTTTATCTGTCTGACTGTCGGTCTTCTGTCTTTCTTACAATTTGACGGACAGACCGTCATACGGAAAAACAGTGATAACTCGAGAACTGAAAGAGGTCTCACTAAGCGGTTTTCAGATTTGTAATCCTCATTAAATTCTGCTCTAGGTGAAATAAAGAAACAACAATTTGAAAATTTTACATTTTTTTAAAAAAAAAGGGTATTTTTTTTATTTTTTTTTATTTCATCTCGAGTAGATTATTATAAAGATTACAAATTTGAAAACCGTTTAGCAAGATCTGTCTTACTTCTCGAGATATGGCTGACTGTCCGTTTTACTGTCGGTTTGTCGGTCAGTATGTCTGTCCGTCAATAAAAACCGTACTATCTAAAATGTCTATGTCTAAAAAATTCCCTGTATGGGTTTTCGTGGTCGGTGACTTCATTTCTGATGTCATTAATCAAATTTGGCCTTGTCGGTTCTGTCTGTATGCCTGTCAGCTCTGTCAAAATATAACCGACAGTCTGACAGCCAAACAGACAATTTGGAAGTCATCAAATGTTAAAATTGACACTCGAAATTAATTCTGCGACCAGGAAAACCCCTATAGCTAAACTTTTAGCTTAATGGTGTGCCTTTTTCTTATATTTGACAGACAGATAGTCGGATAGTCAGAAAGACCGACAGACAGACATACAGACAAACTAGATTTCATTAAAATTGAAAACTGACCTCAGAAATGAAATCAGCGACCAGGAAAACCCCCATAGCAAAAATCTTAGAATGGTTTTGATGCTTTCTTGTTGATAGATATATATATTGACAGACTTTCTCACATATTAACAGACAATTTTTTGCGCGGGGAAGGTGCAAATTTCAAAGGCAATTATCTCGGAATGGTATTTTTTTCATTTCAACGAATTTTAAAAGGCTACTCCTCTGCCAATTTTTAATATTTTTTCATGAAATTTTGACAGAGTAACCATACATGCCTCGTATCTTCAAAAGTATTGGTCAGAATTTTAAAATTTTGATCCTAACTAATTTTATTGGCTTCGAAATGTGAAAAATGCTAATTTTTTTTTAAAAAATAGGAATATAATAAATTAATTTGATCATAAAATTGGAAATAATTAATATCACAAACTTTTGACCAATACTTTTATGCAACCATATATCCTAAGTTATAAATACAAAACAACTAGTTATAGAACTAATGTTTGTACGAAGAGTAGTGTTTTGAGTAATAGTAATAATTTTATGATAATAAATAGCACTAAATTATTATAACTATATTACAAAAAAAAATATTTTTAAAACAACCTTCAGTTAGCCTATCGATTGACCCATATACCAAAAATTGGACAAAGCCTCGCCCTGTTACCATTGGTTACCATTGGTTTCATTGTCTGTGTCATTATAGCGCTACCCCCCCCCCCCCCCCCCCCCCCCCCCCCCCCCCCACCTAGTAATTTGACAATTAACTAGTCCTGCTGTTTGTAAAATTCACTCCACCTTACCCCCACTCACAAATTTTAGTTTTATACAAATATTAATGTGATCGCTTGTAATTTGAACAGGTTCGCATTTAAACATTTTGTTTTCGAAAAGCTTTCGGAAAAAGTGCCTGCATTGATTACCAATTCCACCGCAACTATATATTTTTTCCCGAATGCTACTTTTGGGAAGGTGACGTTAAGGATTCCAAATCTGATAAACATGGTGATAATTAGGGATGTCCCGGAATTCCGTTCCGGCCGGAATTCCGGCGGTTTTTACCCGATTCCGGTTCCGGCCGGAATTGCCGGAATGGGGTCAATTCCGGCCGGAATTTTACCGGAATTACCAGGTTCCTAACTAGTTTGATAGTTGAAATTAGTTTGTTAAATTATTATCAACATTTATATATTTTTTAAACATTATTACCAATTAGTTTAAAATTGTAAAAAACTTGTAAAAAAAGTATAGAAATGAAGTTTTCTTCGACCGTTAGAGCTAACATTTAAGGATGCAAGGCATAGATGCCCCATGGTTAGCCCCTTCAAACCATTCGTGCTAAATATAAAACTGCATTGGCCCACATGCAGGGATCGAACCCACGACCTCCAGATAGATTGGAAATCAATGCAACCACTATTACCATGCACCAAGGTGGAATCTAACTAACCTATCTAACGAGGGAAAATTCACAGCCACCCTGTTTAGTTTATTAAAGTGAATGCAGTCTTGATGGGTATATGTAACACATTTACAAAAAAAATTCACCTGAGTAATGAAACTAAAATGGTCCCACCATATGTTACACCACCTACTGTATCATTCATATACAATTCACAATAACCATCGTAATTTACATTAACTAATGAAATGCATCAATAGGCCCGTGTCCCACTGGTCAGAATGTCAAAATGAATGCCTCCTTGCTCAATAGGTAACACGAGTCTTAAGTCATTTGATAAAAAATATAAGATGCGTCTCACATTTACTGCATATTTATACCCAAAGTAACCACAGGCATCTTGCCGGATATAACACATGATTCATATGTCAAAAGATGGAACATGGGACATAATCACTTACGACTCATCGGTCGTAACTTACGATTTACCAGTGGAGACGCTCCCCTTGAAAACAATGTGTTCCATAATTTATTCTGACTAAGACAACATAAGACTTACAGTGGAGCACGGGCCCTAAATAGAGGTTTTTCCAATTTGCTTATTACAATCTGCTTATAAAATGACGTTTTTTAGATTGATCTTACAATATTTTACATTGATTTTATATTATTTTACTATTTTTTTTACTATTTTATTATTTTATTTTTTTACTTTTATTAATTATTAAATAATATGACAATATTATGATTGGTATTGTCATTGTCCAACGTAACATATAGGATGACTCCCAAAGATTGACAGCTTATTTCCATGGGGATCCTTTATGTTACTTGGTTACAAATACAATATTACACAATTACAATTACTACTCTAACCTAAAACTAATATAAAACGTTATTACAATACGTACAGGTCCTGCGAGTGGTCGTTAGTTCAGTCCTGCGTCGCAGGTGCTGCATACTATAGTAGTTTAATTTCTATTTACAGCAAAGCCATTTCTTATCATAAATCTATTTATTCCCAGCAATAATTAAACTGTAACATGTATACTATTTATTGGCCTCGTTTATTGTTTTGGTTCGAATAACATGTCACAGTAACATGCTCCTTTCCCTTAAAGACACCAGGATATTGCACCAAAGGATCTAATGACGCGAAACCATATATTTTTGGTTAACGAGGGTTTTTAGGTATGAGTCTGAATGCTAAAAACTTTAGAAAAAAATTATATTGAATTCCCTGTCGTTCAATGCCGAAGTACCATCCCGTCCCCATAAAGGCCCAGGCCATTCTCCACTCCCCCCAACTCAATTCCCACCAAGGTTCTGATTCCACTCATTATCAATCTTAGCTGTAGAAATTAAAAAAAAAACATTTGTTTCACAAAAAATTATAAAGTTTCATGGTCATTTAGTGTATTTCACTATTTATAGAAAATTCCGGTTCCGGCCGGAATTCCGGCCGGAATATTCCGGCATGTTGAATTCCGGTTCCGGTTCCGGCCGGAATCAAAATATCGATTCCGGGACATCCCTAGGTGTAATTAATAATACTGTCGTTATATATTTGCTATGTTTATATCACACCATTCCTACGTTCTACTCTTTCACTCTCTCTTTCCACCTACTCTGGTAAGTAATTAAAATTAATAACAAGTTTTCCCAAACGGTAATCTAATCTAATGGTTTTAGAAGGTTTACCATTCCACTAGGTCGGGGGGGGGGGGGGTAACGATGGGTTGGTGTTTCCTCTTTCAATTACAGCGATTTCTTTATTTTTTAATTTAATGGTGTAATGAAAGATAACAAAGAATTACCTGGCACACTTGAGGGAACTTCTGTATTTGCTTTGATTGAGTGACATTTACAGTCGCAAACATCTGAAACAGAAATATAATTCAATCGCGATTAATTATTTATTTAAGAGATATATCAATAGAAAGTTCTATTAATATTTAAATTTACATGTTTTCTTTCATAATCTATGTACACAAATCGCAAGATGGTATAATAAAATATGGGGCCGTTCTGTGTGTGATGAAGTCTTGACTAACTGGATATCTGCACTCTGCAGGTCACTAAAACCTCATTTACATTTTAATATTCCAGACATACACTTCCAGGCTGCGAGGTTACAGTAAATACAGGTGCTAGCCTACATTCAGTACCCAAAACAATTTAGGCACAGCTGCTCACCTTTATAAGCGGCTTTCTCAGCAGTCTCGCTTTTCTCTCTCTGTGATTTCTGCCACGCCAAACAGGCGCACAGCAAGGCGAGACTCTTCCCGCTGCCAGTCGGGCTCTCTATGAGACAGTTCTCACCCGCCGTAATTCCGCGAATGAGTTTATTCATCATAGATAGTTGGCCGGGGTAGGCCTTGTAGGGGAAGCTCACCTTCACGCCACTGATAGTGTAATCTGTTTGAGTGGATGAGGTCGGCATGGTGAATACTTTTAGGTAAATAATAAAAAAAAACTACCGATATTCAAGAGGATGAAATATAATTAATTTTTATACAGCCGAACCAGTCCAAAATTTTACGTCGCGTATTTTTTTGTCCACTCTCTGGCGTTTTGCTCGAATTTGCCTCGATCCAGGATATATTCCCTTGCGATGGCGTTAACCTGATAGCCTTGCGTTGAACGCGCGTCGCATCGAGGAGATATCATTAAACCCACGATCCCGTTGAGTATGTCGACCACCGTGTTGGAGGAAGACCAACCCTCCGCGAGTAAGGGCAGACCCACAACACCGTCTCCTCGGATGTTGACGTGAAATATTCGCGTTTTAAATACAACTTTGGGGGGTTTAAAGGGATAATCCAAGGGGAAAGACAAATCTATGAAGAATATTCCTCCCTCGTAAAGCGATTCTGGAGGGCCCTCAATAGCGCAGACCCACTCACATAAAGAGTCCCCTTTGGGGCCGGCGAAACAATGTTCGGGAGGATTGCTTGTTATCCTGGACAGCTCCAACTGCAGTCGTTTCAGTCTGGATGGGAGTCCCACAGACGGACTACTGGAAATCGGTGTATAATCGCTAGAATTAATACTTCCCGCAGACATTAATAATACATTTCCAAACTGACAATGTATAATAGATAGCTAGCTAATCAATACTCAGACAGTCAGATAATATCTGAATATGCAACATACTGACATAGGCTGATAGGTCTACCGGTACCCGGACCGGAACTAGTCTACGTGCTTGAAAGACCTCAGACCTCCCTAAAATAAGATGCATCGCATCATGTAAAGACAATTTTCTAGGCCTACATAAAGTACTGAAGTATACCAAACAAACTAAATAAACAGGTACCAGTCAGCCAGTACAGTACCCATGCCGTACCCTATGCCCTATACGTAATGTTCATCAGCAGCATTTGATTATTTCACTGTACTGCTGTAGGTCTACAAATGAAAAGCAGCAAAGTGCATTTATTACTAATACTGTAATACCTAGCGTTGGCTGGCTGTGTGTGGGGGGGGGGGGGGCAGGGGGGGCTGTTGTTATAACTTATATTGCAGTCGCAGTGCAGCACTGGTTCCCAGTAGCCAGTACGGTACAGCATAGGTTGTAGGTGATATTTGCTAATTTGGTAGGCGTTGTCGTTGTCTGGAAGTGCCGAACCCGAAACAAAGTCACATCATTTTCAACTGTTTTGAACATTTCTGTACCAAACAGCAAGTACCAGTACAGCAGTAATACTGTACCAGTACTGCAGTACAGGACAGGTACAATACTGCAATACCACAGATCAGCTGATAGAAATAAGAAAAGATTACCGAGCGGTCCGCTCCGCGGTACCGGTACCTACATCAAGCTAACAGCCAGCTCTAGCGTTGTTAGCAGCTGTGTGAATAAGTTTAAAATCCCCTCTATTTGTTACTCTTCCCAAAGGACCAATAAAATTCAAAGGCAAAGGCGATAGGGCAGGCCTGTTCATTTCTTGAACGCACAGCTCATAAAAGCAAAGTTATTGTTCAATTTTAGCCAGCAAATAAAGCAGCGTAATTGAGGTGCCTAGCCCAGTGCAGATGGATGGAGGAAAGCTATTGGTTCACAGTCGTTATTGTTAGTATTGATAGTGTATTGTTAGTGTTGAAGTCAAGTCAGTAGGAAAGAGAAACAAAACTGTACACGGTTTACAGCCGGTCGCGCGGGCTTCTTCGCTTTACAAACGGAAAGTTATGCGAACAGGTAACAGGTATTCCTATTTTATGTCAGCTACTAAAGCAACAATTCCAAGGTTCAGATGCAAGACGATCTATAAGAAAATGATGTCATACTCATCCATCCATCCATACATACCATCAACATACTGTACGTATCAGATCAATCAATGCCTTGTTTCAAAAAGAGGCAAGTCTTTTTCAATAATTCCATGCTCTGCCTTACACTACATTACCACCGGTAGTAAATAGTTCTACAAGTTTTAATGTGCAATTTTTAGCTTTACATAGTTATAATTATAATTAATATAATAATTATAATTACATAGTTATAGACCTCACTAGTGTTTATTCCAATAGTATTGAATGGTGGTGTATTATGTTTGTGTGGTGGTTATTGCAGTTGATGGGGTAATATACAGAGTAGGCCTACACCTTCCGTTATACTAATATTATTCAATGTTTTAGGTGGTTGTGCGGATATATTTTTACCTAGAGCAAAATAAACCGTATAACTACGGAGGCCGAAGGTCGAGGTTGTTATAAGGTTTTTTGTTGAAGGCCTACTAAAGGGAATTGTGGCGGCGCAATTTCGTCGATAAGCCGGCATAGCATTCTTCCTTTATCACATTGTACAGGTAAATTGGACACCAACGACCCCTACTTACAGTATGTGAAGGGGATAACCGTGAATTGAGGGTTATTGACGCGTTTTCATTGACTTTATTCTAACCCAAAAATTAAACCATAGTCAATAGCGCGGTCACAGTTCCTGCTGTTATCTGTGTTGATTTTACTCTGTATTTTGATTGCTAATTGATAATGGAAACATTCGGAATATTAGTATAATCCATTTGGGAGGGAAAGTAATTGAGCAACATCATTAGCCATTACAATTCAACACCGAAGTACGTGAGATCATGCGTGTACAGTAGGTGCATTCCACGAAATACTAACCAAAATTTGTAAAAAAAATGTTAAAATCCCATCAACCAATATACTCTATGCATCGCCATGTGTAATTTGTAAAGACGCAACTAACATGTTTGGAATAATAATCTAAATAATCATAAATAATAAAAATCAATTTTGCACAACTTGTAAATTGCATTTGGCCCATTTGCCATTGACGATACTTGACCCTCCCCTCCCTAAAATAAATGAAATTTTTACGTTATTTTGAACTTCCATGTGAGTTTTATATATTTTTTCTTTGTAGGAGCAACCTATTTCAACTGGCGCCTACTCTCCAAGATACGAGATTTTATAAATAAGTTACAAAGTTATCAATAATATATATAATATTTCCAATCCATTTGGGAAATTTTTTGCGTAATTGACCGTTGTTTATTTGTATTTAATTAGATATAATTATTGTTTCCCCAAGTATTATTTTTTAACCATTTCTTCAGTTTATCTGATAAGATTTCAGAACTAGGGAGAGAGAGATTGTCGTCATTTAAGTTGTAAAGTTATTACGAGAGTTTCAAGAATGTCTACATTTTATAAGCTGCAATGAATGTATAATAATATCTAAAGGCATATAATCATACACGAAACATTGCGGCGACAATGCATAGTAATAATAATACAAAGGCCCTATGTAGCACAATAATGCATATTTATAAATAGCAGACATACGGTGAAGGTGTGACGGGGGAGGGGATAAAAAAGGGCTTAAAATGGGAAAGTGGACACTGGAAAGTGGAAATTAGTTTATTATTTTGGTTAAATAATAAAGTTAACTTTGATAAAAAAAAATCTATACTAAACTGCTACTTTCCCTTAATAGCTCCTGGCCTGGTAGATAAAAATACAGTAAAACAGGTGTATGAAGAAATTTTTGTTAAACGGTTTTTGTGACTTCCCTCCCCAACCCTCCCCTTCCCCCTTACACCAGAGCGACTAATTGTTTTTACGATAGTGGTCCTACGTAGATATGGTTCGTAACGGAACATCTTAACATCAATATATAGCGAGAAACATTGTTCAGGAGGCTTTAACGATAAGGTGTATATAATAGGAGGGATTGTCTTCTTGTTTGTACGGCTGGAAGTCTCCCAACACGGTGTGCACGGGTGGGTTTTCGAACGCCTCGTCCAACAGTTGCTTGAAGTGCTCGAGACGATGTGGGTGGTAGCTGAGACGGAACTTGCACAGGGCTCCCTCCTCGAAGGCGGAAACATCCTGGCCCTCCTGCCCGGCTATACTCGTGTCGATCTCGTAGTCCAGCGTGATCATCGTCGATCTCCCGTTCACGTAGAGACAGGAGGTTTTTATGTCGTGGATTCGGTCGCTCTGGTAGTAGACGTTGCGCTTGGGCGCCACCCCGCGGTCTAGGATCGCATCGTAATTACGATGGTCGATGATGAGAACTCCGCCGGGTTTTAGAACGTCATGGAAATTACGAAGAGCCTATTGGAGGGAAATTTAAAATAAAGTGAAAAACTGCTCAATTGAATTTTGTGTTCAAACGATAGAAGGGCATGTTTATTGGTCGTTGCAATGCAATGGTGCGACCTTTATTTCAATAAAACTAAACTGGTGGATAGATTCATTTACTCCCACAAAACACATTTACTATATAAATGTACATTAAACAATAAAATATTAAATTATTTAAAATTAAAATCTAATGGTTATGAACTCAGCATCTTACAACGCCACAAACCTGTTTAATGTTATGCATACTCCCATCAAAATCAGGAAGATGTGCGAAAGAGTTTCCCAGACATATGACTGCGTCGTACCCCGAACCATCATGGAGGTCTTTGACATCGTTCACGAGTTCAACCCAGTTGCCTTCCTCTATGATCCATTCATCGAAATTCGCCTCTTTACGACGGCGCCAACGTTCCTTCAACGCGTACTTTAACATTTTATCAGAAGCGTCAACACTGTTTATTAAAAATTAAAATATCCAGTAGATAGTGGGATTTATACTAACAAAGAGAGTGGGGGGGGGGGGGGGGGGGGGGGGTGGACTTTTTTGAATAAAATAAATTCATCCCTCTCCAAGGTTAAGGTAATAAATTGTTGATCAGAGCTTACCACGTCCTTATAGATTGAGCAGTGCTTACCACGTGCTTATAGATTGAGCAGTGCTTACCACGTGCTTATAGATTGAGCAGTGCTTACCACGTGCTTATAGATTGAGCAGTGCTTACCACGTGCTTATAGATTGAGCAGTGCTTACCACGTGCTTATAGATTGAGCAGTGCTTACCACATGCTTATAGATTGAGCAGTGCTTACCACGTGCTTATAGATTGAGCAGTACTTACCACGTGCTTATAGATTGAGCAGTGCTTACCACGTGCTTATAGATTGAGCAGTGCATACCTTGTGACATTGAAGTGTTCCTCCACCAACATGACTGAATCCACTCCTGTTCCGCAGGCAGCATCTAATACTTTGCGACAATTATGATTGCGCAATGTGTTACAAAGCCACTCCCTGTAGACCTTGGTCCGCTGTGAGTGACCCCCGATGTAGAGCTCCCAGACCTTGGCCGCCTTACCGTCGGCGTACTGGTCACGAATACCTTGGGCACCAACACCTAGCGACCGCGTACGGAATACGCTGTCTATCTTGTCCGCCATATTTATAATAAAACCGGTAAACCGTTAGTCAACAAGGTAAACAACGAGATTGAATGTTGTTCTATAAATATAAGGGTACAGTGAAGTTAATAAAAAAAATGTGTAATAAATTTATCTAAACTTTATTATGCTAATTAATTACTGAAAATATCACGAAGATAGTGCATTATATAGTTTGAACTGGGACACCATATGCATTATAGACAATCATGTGACATGTGATCAGTGTAATGTTGACACAGCCACGTCATACATGTGGTGCCAATGAAAACCAATAACAATAGTATATACGTAGCGCCCCACTCCAAAACAATTAGTGACAAATACGGTTCCAGGGTAATGTTTGCTGGGTTCATTTAACTTTATGTGTCATCTATTACGAGGACAGCACCTGGTTGGCTAGAGCAGTGAGAGTTTCTGATGGTTGGTGATGATTGGAGTATTTAGTAGGCGGTAATATTCGCCATTTCCATCCAGATGAAACCAGTTTTTTCTTGGATTATTAGGCCTACTGCCAGTGCCTGCTACATGCTGGTTCCGAATTCGCAGGCCGATGCGATGTTTCCTTTCAACATTGTGCGTATAGTGCCATGCCAATGCCCCCGATGCCAGTGTCATCACACATACGATCTAGGTACGTGTCCGTTGCGAGCCGTATATTTTTTATACTTCCCCTCCCCTCCTTAATGGTGTTAGTGTTAGGTGGGGGGGGGGGGGGGGGGGGGGGGGTTACAGACGTTTAGGTCCAATGGGTGAAATATAAGATTTGCTTGTTGGGCCCATGTGAAGTATACCCTACTTTCTGCCGTTATATTTCACTTTGCAGTTACCCCCATGTGAAGAATACCAGGTTTTCACCAAAAATACAGGTTACAGAATGGCTGAATCTAACCAAAACAATAAACAAATTAGTATATGTACAGGTTATAAGACGGAAATAAGCGATATAAAACACTTATAGAGATAAATTTAAAAAAATCAAAAATCTTCATATATAAAATATGTCATTGGTACACATGTCATTGTAGTCTGGCAAAAGTTTAGAAATTTTCCAATTTGAATTTCCGTGTGGCCTTCGAGAAGCTAAGATAATAGCAGTTAATTAGTTAATTAAGTTGATTAGGGTAAAAACAGCATTTTCAACCTGCCTTTTAAAGGAAACTAATTATTTTATAGTATAAGATTTCAATAATTATACTTAAAAATTATATAGATGTAATCCCTATACCCCATTCCATTATAGTTTTTAATTAGTTCAAGTGATTTGCTTTAGTAAATGTGTCTTTAATTGATCTAAACGTAATTAAAACGACACAATTATTGAGTACAAATTTAATCCTCTCCATTATTGGTCACCATATCTACTGTAGTTTCTGCTGGTATGGTGTGTAGCTAGCTGCTGGGAGTTGTTTCTTAGCCTAACCAGAGGGGAATTGTACATAATAGGCAGCAGTATTGATGATTGGGGGACGTTAGTGCCCGCGAGACGTTAGTGCCCGCGGGCACTAATGTCTCAGGACTTTAGTGCCCGCGAGTCATTAGTGCCCGGGAACCATGTCTGCAAGTGAGACGTTAGTGCCCGCGAGTCATTAGTGCCCGAGGACCTTGTCTGCAAGTGAGACGTTAGTGCCCGCGAGTCATTAGTGCCCGGGAACCTTGTCTGCAAGTGAGACGTTAGTGCCCGCGAGTCATTAGTGCCCGAGGACCTTGTCTGCAAGTGAGACTTTAGTGCCCGCGAGTCATTAGTGCCCGGGAACCATGTCTGCAAGTGAGACGTTAGTGCCCGCGAGTCATTAGTGCCCGAGGACCTTGTCTGCAAGTGAGACGTTAGTGCCCGCGAGTCATTAGTGCCCGGGAACCATGTCTGCAAGTGAGACGTTAGTGCCCGCCAGTCATTAGTGCCCGAGGACCTTGTCTGCAAGTGAGACGTTAGTGACTCAACCAAAGTCGTCCATTAACATACACTAATTTAATTAATTCCCTAATTTAATTAACTAAAAGTACTACTTTACTTTTAAATCGTCGACAAAATGTCAGACAGTCGACTGAGTATTTTTCTTGAAATCATTAATTAATTACTAAAATATATTGGTTAGTGCGTCCTCCGACGATTATACTGTAGTACTGCACCTTGTTTTTTTTTTTTTATTACACACTGTCTCCAGTAAAGTTCAACAAATTAAGTATATCTCAATCAAAAGTAGGTTACTTATAAACAATCAAACGCTGTTGCTTAATCCTCATTCCTTGAAAACTTTACCGCAAAACCAAATAATATAAATGCCACCATGTCTAGCTGAGGTTAATAAATTTTTTAATCATAAAAGATCCAAGTTGAAATTAAAATGTTAAATAACGAGATGCGGGAACTAAAGACTGGAAATTACCTTTGAAGTTTGAAGAAAGTAACGACTCGTTTGCATCAGCAGGAACTAAAGAAGCGGGAAATGTCTTCCTGGCCTGTTGTATTTATTACATATACTAACTAAGTCGCTAGGCGGGCACTAATGTCTCGCGGCACTAATGTCTCGCGGGAACTAACGTCTCGCGGGCACTAACGTCTCGCTGGCACTAACGTCCCATGGGACATTAGTGCCCGCGATAATGCGACTAAGTGACCGCGGGCACTAAAGGTACTGAGACATTAGTGCCCGCGGGCACTAAAGGTACTGAGACATTAGTGCCCGCGGGCACTAACGTCCCAAGACCGTATTGATATTGCAGCCCAGACAGCATTCTTTAACTCCCACCATATAAGTTGCCTGTATTGCTATCTCAGGTAAAATGACAAATATAATAACATAAATACTAAATACTATCCATGGCATGGCTGTTGTAGGCTTATATCTGAAATAGTTTATTCCAGAATATATTTGTCTGGTTACTGTTATATTTATTTCACTGAAGAAGAAGTAGAAGCAACCATTAGAGACAAACCGTCTGGCAAATCGGGAGGTCCTGACCGACTGCCATACGAGCTGTTCAAGGCTGCGTTACCACTCACCCTTCTCCTGTGGACAACGTTGTTCAACCTCTGCTTATCCACCGGCACTCTAGTGACATCTTGGAAGTCCAGCATTATGCGAGTATTGTACAAAGGCAAAGGGTCTAGGTCAGACCCAAATTGCTATAGGGGTATAGCCTTACTGTGCAATGCATTTAAGATACTAACTAGTCTCGTCGAGAAACGCCTTCGTAAACTCGTCTCACATCGGATTCCCCCAGAGCAATTTGGTTTCATGCCAGGCAGGTCCACAGCTACCCCACTTGCGCAGTTTATCAACTGTATACACAGCACTCTGTCGTCACCTAGGAAACCGCTATACGCGGTATACATAGATTTCAGTAAAGCGTTTGACAGCGTTCCACGTGCCCGGTTACTGTTTAAACTACAATACACGTTCAACATACGAGGAAACTTACTGCGGATAATCAAGGCAATCTTGAACACGAACTACATTCAAATTTTCGATGGTTTACGTAAATCTAAAATAATACAACAAACACGAGGCGTACTTCAAGGTGACACCCTTAGCCCATTGTTTTTCATCTTATACATTTTTGATATTGTAGACTTCATCAAACTTGCCACCATCCGTATCGCGGAGATTTTTGTGCTGCTGTTCGCAGACGATCTATTATTCTATAGTGAATCCAGGGAAGCCGTACAGGCTGGCTTAGATGCCACAGCAACATGGGCAGCCGACAACGGACTCGAAGTAAACCTCAGCAAGACAGCCGTGATGAAGTTCCGTCGGGGTGGCCGATTGGCCGCCTCTGATAAATTCACATATAATCCAGTAAATATTACGAACTCATACAAATATCTAGGCGTTACCTTCCAGTGTTCACTATCATTCACCAAACACATAACAACTACTTTTACAAAGGCCATCACAGCAACCCACTACATAAAGAATCCGAAATTACTTTCAGTTTCAACAGCCACCAAGTTATTCAAACTGAAAGTACTACCGATCGTTCTGTACAGCCTAAGAGAAATATGGCCTCACTTATCGCCAGCAAACCTACACACAATAGATAAAATTAAATCATCTTTCCTAAAGAAAGTTCTGGGACTCCACAAAACTACTCACAACCGCTTAGTCTTGGAAATATGCAAAGAAAACAATCTGGTAATCGATATTGTGAAGCAACTAAACCTCACAAACACACCGGAATATCTGGAGTACCTTCACTCAGTACGAAATAAAATATCAGAAATACCACCAGAGTTCTACAATTCCATCGCATTCCGTGACAGGCGATGGACGGGCCCCAACTACAAAAACAGACACGTTGTATGCAGATTCGCGGTGCACGGCTTCCACCACCTCATATGCTGTATGTATGTATGTATGTATTATATTGATAACCGCACGAAATTGAAGAAAAGAAGAAGGAAACTCAAGAAATAACCGGTAATCCAGAGAAAAATACACGGGAAATTAACAAATAGGTAAATAAATGGCTGGTATAAATACAGTAAACTACGGGGTTAGACAACAAACATTCATCAATTGTTAATAATTAAATAAATAAGTTACTGTAAGTATTTATACATAAATAAGTTAAGGTTATATAAGGTCTAGAAATAAGTGGTTGTCATTACAAAACTAAGTATCTAAATAAATAAGCGGTGGGTTAGCCTTGCGAGAATGATAATAAATTCTAATAATACGGTGGGACTAGTTAAGAAATATAAAGTATAAAATATAGACGCCAATAATAAATTGTCATAATATTGAAGTACTGTATAACTAAAGATAAGAACACACGTTCTGATATATATATATATAATAGAGGTATCATGATTATAGCATTATAAAAAGTAAGGCTGAAGTAAATTTAGAGGACCATAGTGACATGAAGAATTATTGAAAGTGATTAGACTGTCGATAATTCTTTGCGGGCGTGTAGTAGTTTGTTAACGAATGTGGGGCTATTTTTCAATTCGAGGACGGTCGCTAACGAGTGACCCTCGCCGTCAATAAACCTGGCTCTTTCTGAAGCATAGTTAGGGCATTTTAGAAGAAAATATTCTTCATCTTCCACTAGACCACAGCGGCAAAGCCTTTCTTCCCTTGGAACACGTGAGTAACACGCCCTTTTCAATCGCGAGTTCGTGCGAGCTGGTCCGGATACGCAAGAAGGAAATTATATCTGGTGATGAATGGAAGGCGTCATAAGCAGATGGTCTGGTCAGGGATGGGTTTATAGAGAGATATGTGGAGTACTTAGATTTTCCACTGTTCGCCTTGGAAATAATTGATAGTTTAATTAAGTCTAGAGCGTCTTTCTCGAATTGTTTGGGGTCCTCAAAGTAGCACAGGATTTGAGGTAAGATACAAGGGGGATATTAGAACGTGAGGAATCTTTATCTTTGTCCGACAAGAGTGAGAGCAGTGGGTCCGCTGTGTCTTCGTGATCGTCAGAGAGTATTCGTTTTATCAGTTTACCAGTGCGGGCCTTAATCACAGAAGAAATAGGTGGTCTGCCTAGTTCCACATAAACAAATTCGTTTGGTGTAGTTATTTTTACACCGAGCAAAGTCTTAAGAATTTTTCTATATTGCGATTCTAATTCCTTGTGATTGACGTTTCCCCAGGATTCGCAGTTGTACAAGATTCCGTTAATGATACATGCATCCAACACCTTTTCTTTTACCATAAGTGGAGCTGTTTTATTTTCTCTTAAAAAAGCGTAGTACTTGGTGAAGTGGGACTGTCTGCGCTTTAGGTCAGCTAAATACATATCCTTGAGACATCCCGAGGAACATAGAGATGAACCCAAGTAAACCTCATTTGGAGAAGGTTTAATTTCTCAATTTTCTACAGCGAGAGGGAATAAGTCTCTTGTTGAAACATTTGTACAAAGGACCGCACATTTTTTAGGGTTTAAGTTGATGAAATTTTCGCAGCAATAATTTTCTAGTAGTTTCAGTTTCTTGATGGCAGAATCACGTGTAGTTGCTAACAATAAAGTATAGTCCGCATGAATTAGGAGGTGTATTTCATTAATTAGTTTCTCAGGTTTACAGTGTGTAAAAATTTGAATAAGGTCCAGAGTATAAATGATGTAGAGTATCGGACTCGATGGGGCTCCTTGTCTGATACCACCTAGGAGCTGGAATATTCTTGAGAACTCATTATCATAGTGGACAGCGACATTTGTATTCAGATACATTGCCATTAATGCATGCAAAAGGACAATACCGCATCCCATCTTCGCTAATTTTAAGAATAGTTTTTTCCGACTGATTTTGTCAAAGGCAGCGGAGAAATCCGTTAGAATTACCCATAGTTGTCGTTTTTTGCGTTTGGCGGTATTGAGTATTATTTTGACAGTTAGAACGTGCAGGATGCAGCTTCTACCTTTTTGAAAGGCACTTTGAGTTTTCGGGATTATGATCCATTCAGTTATGCGAAGACATAGTACAAGATCATATAATTTAGCAAGGATGGGTAGTAAGGTAATTCCGCGCACATGACTAGGTATTAGCAGCTTGCCTTTTTTAGGCAGTGCAAGAAGGAATCCGAACCATATAGAGGGGTATGCCCCAAGTCCACGTTTGAACAGTAGGTTGAAAAGGCAGAGTATATATGGCATCATTACAGGCAGGATTTGATGTAGAGTCTTGGCGGAGAACCCATCAGCATTGCTACTATTATTGTTAAGTTTGTTGACGGCGGTTTCTATCTCATTTTCTGTAATATCTTTGTCCAAATCTGGGTTAGATGACCCTGCAATATCTTCAAAGTCACATTCGTGAGGGGAAATAGAGAAATGATTCTCGAAGTGGTCAGCAAGACCAGCAGCAGAAGTCATTGATTCAATATCAGTAGTAGTTCGGTTGAGTTTTCCTTTGAAGTCGATTTTATTCCAAAGTGTTCTAGAATCGGTTGAATTTAAACATTCGATCCAAGATTTTAGTTCGCTATTCGACCAGTTGCTAAGATACGTGTTCATATCTTGGCAGACATAGTTTGATATGCACTCGGACTCATTAAAGGCCTTATTGCCTTCTAGACATTTTCTATTTCTTTGTAAACATGACAGAGCCGCAGTTTTCATGGCATGTTGAATAGTTGATGCTATTTCCGTTGTTGTAAGGTTGGATAGAGAATTTACAGGAGGTAGAAGGCAAGGTAACGTTATAATCATTTTGTCATGATCGATCAGTTCTGGAGTGTAGTTTGGTCTTTTACTATGATTGTTAATTTCTTGAGTTAGATCCAGAACTGCAGAAAGCAAGGACTGAGCAACATTTGCCGATGTGATGTTGTGAGTTAGTGACAGTGGCAGATGATCTGAGATGGGTGGGGCAGATTTCGTTATACTTAATCGTAAAGATTTGGCAATGTTTTGATCATTACAGAGACACCAGTCTAGTTGGCTTCTTAACTCACCTCTGTTAAAGGTAAAATCGCCATCATTCACGTGATATCTCGTTCGTAGATGATTTAAAGGGTACAGGCTATAAACATTCATCAGCTTAATCATTGTAGACCCATTTGCGTTAATTCGAATATCGGGGTTAGGTGTGTAGTGGTTTATGTTGTTCAAGGCATTTAGGTCACCAAGACGGCAGTTCATATCCCCTATAATGACAGTAGATTTACTGTGGTTGTTGTTTTGGAGTAGAAGGCTATTTAGTGAAGCAAAATATTGTTCACTAAAATAAGGCGAATCCGCCGGGGGTATGTACAAGAAGAGATAACAGGAGCCATCCACTAGGCAGCTAGGCGAACTTCAACACAGTCAGTAAAGAACTTCTTCGCCGAAACAATAAACATTTTCATGGAGACATGATATGAAAAGGAGCAACCCCCTCTTGGATATAAAGAGTTGCAGTTTAGGTCGGGGAATTCTATAGTAACAAAATTTTGCATGTTCAGGGTTCGTTGGTTTATCAGACTATGTGTTTCTGACAAATATATAAAGTGGTAATTAGAGAGGAATTTGGAAACGGTTTCATTTTTCAATGTGTTGGAGCCATTAATATTCCATGAAATAGTTTTTATATCTAAGTTTAGCAAGGCTAACCCACTGTTCAAAAAACCGAGTTTGGAGATTTAATACAGTCCACTTCGACATCATCGATGTACAGCTTGTTATACTTAATCGCTGCCTTCTCACCGTTTTTTACGAGGACGTCCAATCTCACGTAGAGGCGTTTATATTCCTCCTGCTCTTTTTTGGTATGATCCGCCTTAACTCTTACATTCTTGAACTCGACCGTCTTCGCCAACTTTGAAGAATTGTTGCGGACTGTATTTCTGTCTGACCAGAAACGAAATGTCACATTCAGGAGGCGGGGGCGGGATTGTGTTCCGAGGTCGAGAGTACCAAGGCGTCGGCACCTTTCGAATTGGATTTCGCTGCAGCCTATAGCATCTAAGAGATTACGGATAACATCCTTATCGGGTATTGAGTCCGATTCCGAGATTCCACAGAAAATAAGGTGTTTCAGTCGCTCGTCTTTGTCATTTCTCGCAATTATCTTCTGTTGCTCGGTAACAATGTTTTTGAGTACACCAACTTCCCGGGTTAATTCGTCTGACTTCGCTTCTGCGTTTAAAGCCCTGGACTCCAGGGCAGAAATTATCTTATCCTGTTCCTCGAAGCGAGTGTTAATTGTATCCAGTTTATTGTTTATTGGTGTAAGCTTTGTGTCTAATATGTTTAGCAGTTTCGCCCAGTAGTCAGTAGTCGCCCAGTAGCCCCCTACAGTCAAACTGTACTGCTCAACTGCTGTACTACAGTACTACCGGTAGCGAAGCGATAGGGCTGTATGCAGTCGGTGATATAGGCCTAGGCAGCTAGGCGATTTTGGACTTATTCCAATTTTTGAACTTTTTTGTGCCAAATTCATTATTCTGTTATTCCTACCATGCTTTTGCAGAAATGTATTCATACATAGATAGATAGATTTATTTATACATTATGTAAAAACAATAACAAATACACCAAACAATGTACCGGTATAAAGGTATTGTCCAACATAACATATAGGATTACCCCTAAAGCTTTGCAGCTTATTTCCAAGGGGGTCCTTTATGTTACTTGGTTACAAATACAATATTACACTACGCTAACCTAAAACCAATATAAAACGTAATTACACTATGTACATGTACAACTTTACCGAGAGCGTGACAATGTCCGACTCAACGATAAAGATGTAATGTACAGAACAATTTATTATTAAACGTAATTACAGTATAAATAGTAAATAATTAATAAACTAATAACTTACTGTAGGACTATTGTACCTATTTTTACATTGCACACGGAGATGAGATTTAACTGCAGATTTAAAAGAATGTTGATTATCGAGGTTTTTAATTTCATTTGGCAGAGCGTTCCAATTTTTTATGCCGTTAAAAAAGAAAGTATCAGGTTCAAAGGATTTACAATTCGGGAGGTAGAAGTTTGAAGCACTAGCTCTGGTACTGTAAGAGTGTGTATCGCGTACTCTGTTGAATTTTTGTTTTAGGTAATTGGGACATTTACCATTATACACTTTATGCACATGGTTAAGGCGTAGCTGCTTAACTCTACTATCTAAGTTAAGTAGTCCAGATTCAGAAAAGTCATCTGGAGTTAGGTGGTGCCTAGGTTTGTAGTCTTTAATAAATCGTACTACTTTATTCTGAGCTACTTGTAATTTACATTTAAGCTGTTTGGATAAGCCTTCATACCAAGAAGAGCATGCATAGTCCATGTGACACTGTATTAAAGAAGAGCAAAGTAACTTGCGGGAGTCGGTGTTTAAACTATTTTCATTTCTGTATAGAAACCTAAGCCTACTGTTAACTTTCGAGAAAATATTTTTCACTATGCTTTCTCCTGATAAGCAGTTATCCAATGTGGCGCCTAAATATTTAACTTCCTTTTTATTTTCAATCTTATGTCCATTACTAGTGACTTCAAACTTAGTTACCTTCTTTAACTTTCTTTTGGAACCAAACAAAATACTTTCAGTCTTACCGTAGTGAATGGATAGCTTATTATCAACCAACCACTCATTACAGGATTCTAGAACTGCACTTAACTTTTGGGAAATATGGATAGGATCTTTATGAGAGAAAATAAGAGCACTGTCGTCGGCATATAAAATGAGTTTAAAATCGGGATCTATACTATTTATCATATCATTTACATAGCATACAAAAAGCAGAGGACCTAATATACTACCTTGCGGTACACCACAGGTAATCTCTTGTACAGTAGACTGCGATTTGCTAATGACTACAGTTTGACCTCTGTCTGACAGGTAGGACTTGAACCAGTCTATAGAACCTACACCCATCAGGCCTAACTTACCAGGCAGAATTTCGTGATCTACAGTATCGAAAGCCTTTTGTAGGTCCAACATTACCATACCAGTATATAAACCCTTTGCATTATTACATCTAATTGTATCAGTTAAGTTAATAAGGCAGGTGTCTGTAGAATATGATTTACGAAAACCGGACTGAAGTTCATAGATCAGATTTAGCCTACTAAGATGTGCTTCCAGCTGTAGAAAAACAGAACGTTCTAAAATTTTAGATACAATACTTAAGATACTAACAGGTCTGTAATTACAGGGTTCTACTTTACTATTCTTTTTATACAGAGGAACAACCTTGGCTAATTTCAGTTCGTCTGGTACTACATTATCTACGATAGAGTAATTAATAATAAAAGTAATAGGCACTTTAAGTACTTCAGCACCTTCCTTAAGAAAACGGGCAGGTATTAGATCTAGACCGGTACTTTTTGAGGCTGATAGGCTAAGTAGATTTTTAAAAACGAAATCCTCAGAAACGGGTTTTAAAAATAACTTTTCTGAATTTTGTAACTTTTCTAAATAAAAATTATTTAGAGTTTCGGACCCTATACTATATTCATTACTTGATAACGGTAACTTCTTAACTAAATTAGAGGCAACATTAGTAAAATAATAATTAAATAAATTACTAACTAGAGTATGATCATGAATCAGCTCGCCGTTATCTTGCAGAACAATATTCGATTTAGATTTAAGGTTTTTATAACCTAAAGATTTTAGGGTAGACCATAGACTTTTAGGATTATCTTTATTCTCACTTATTTTGTTGTACAAATATTCAGATTTAGCTTTTTTTATTTCCCGTTGGACAAGGTTTCTATATTTGCAGTAATTATTATAATCAGCTAAAACACGGTATTTCCTAAATTTATACAAATAGTTATCTCTTTCTCTGATATTACTAAGAATACCCGAGGTCATCCAGGGCTCAGTGCGTTGTTTAAGACTAATTTCTTTAATTGGTGCTACAGTATTAAGTGCCTTTAAAAATATATCTTTAAAAACAGTGTACGCAAGGTTAATGTCAGCGGCCTTAAAACAGGGTTCCCAGTCAGAATTAACTAACAAACTTAAAAAGCGTTCCTTGCTGTAATTTTTCATAGACCTAACTGTTACTGTTTTATGATCCCCGAAAAAAGATTTTTGTGTCTTTCTTGTGCAAAAAACTATAAAATGATCGCTTAGACCTATAGGTAAAACCCCAGATTGAGAAATAATATCGGTATTATTACAAAGGATGTGATCTAGTAAAGTAGAAGTTTTACTGGTAATTCTGGTAGAATCTCGAATAATTTGTTTTAAACCAAACAAATTTAAAATACTTTGGTACTGTTTACAGATGGGGGATGCTTTGTGATGGTAACAGATATTAAAATAACCTAAGAAATATATTTCACAGTCTGACCTAAGATTACATAAAATTGTATTTTCAAAATTTTGCAAAAAATCTGATTGTTTAGGGGGCCGATATAAAGTACCGATTAAAATAGGTTTAGTTTTAGGAAGTAAAAGTTCCACCAGTAAAACTTCGTCACAAGTCTCTAAATCTTCCCTACGATTAAAAGCTAAATCACATCGAATGTAAGTACAGACACCACCACCGTGTCTGTCCCTATCCTTACGTAAAACTACGTAATTATCAATATAAATTTCTCCATCAGAAACACTATCATCGAGCCAAGTTTCAGAGATTGTTAAAACTGCTGGGTTGGATTTATTGATTAAAATACGAATTTCGGAAAGTTTTGGAAGCAGAGATCGTGCGTTTAAATGCAAAAAATGCAGACCTTTTTTCTTAAAAAAATTAAAAGTTTCACTCTCAGCATCACTTGGAGTTTGCAGAGGCGATGTGAGAAATGAATCGTCGGTTTCTGATTCTAAAATTGTATCATGAAAGGGAAGTTCGGTAAAAATACAGCTATTGCAGAGAAAACTTGGTTCAAGATTGTTTCTGGTGGAGAATAAATTACTGCGTTTCCTACGGTAACATTTTAAATGTACAAATGTGTCACAACTCTCGCATTGGACGATCTTACTCCGAGAGTTTGTTCCTCGTTGACAGACGGGACAGTTGATCTTCGGGGCCCGCGTCCTGCTGGGTCCTGGGTTGGTCTCAATATCCCCAGCCAGAGACAGAAGACAGAGTTTAGCGATTAGGCCTCTAGATCGTGGAGAGGAGACCCAAGATCTTCTTCCCCGATTCCGACATTCCAAAATTGGACTTTGTTTGCAGAGATGCTATGGAGGATGACTGCTGTAACGCTATGCACTAGTAACAAGGTACCGGTACCGGTACAGGGGTCCGACCATAAGGCTATATCATATGGGCATGGCATGACTAGAGCTGTACCCTGTCAGCCTGTACAGCACAGTTCTACGCTAGAAGCACAGCTGCAGCCTGCAGCTAGACCCTACAACCCTAGACCAAGCAGCAGCTTGGTCTATTGCCTATTGGTGACATTCCTGGGCTTCCAATTAGGAAGCCCTGTTTCGATCCCTAGGCTGCTAGGTGGGGCACGCCAGCCTGGGCACGGTGCACGGGAGCAGCACTGTTTGAGCACAGCTGCACAGTGCTTTAAATGCTTCAGCCTACTGGCCTTGACCAACCCTAGCTTTCATCCTTGTGAGTTGTGAGTGGTCGATAAATGGGAACCAAGACAACTTTGGAAAACATAATGGAAGAGGTTTACTATAGAATATCATCCATGGTGGTGAACAGGCATTCCTTGGCTTAATGAGCCTAAAACGATTATCCCATTCAATCAGTCAATATCATGAATTGGGGTGTTAGATGATGGAAAATAAATAGACCTCTTAATCGTTTCAATATATTGTTTTAGTGTCTCATGTGCTGCGCGAAGGCCTTTGAACCGTTCCAACAGCTTGTTACAATGTTACAGCAAGCCACGTGCTCCGTGAAGGTCTCTTAAACGTTTCAACAGTTTGTTACACAATGTGTGCTGCGCGAAGGTCTCTTAAACATTTGAACAGCTTGTTACACAATGTTACAGTGCGCCACGTGCTGCGCGAAGGTCTCTTAAACGTTTCAACAGATTGTTACACAATGTTACAGTAAGCCACGTGCTGCGCGAAGATCTCTTAAACATTCAGACATTTGAACAGCTTGTTACACAATGTTACAGTGCGCCACGTGTTGCGCGAAGGTCTCTCAAACGTTTCAACAGATTGTTACACAATGTTACAGTAAGCCACGTGCTGCGCGAAGGTCTCTTAAACATTTGAACAGCTTGTTACACAATGTTCCAGTGCGCCACGTGCTGCGCGAAGGTCTCTCAAACGTTTCAACAGCTTGTTACACAATGTCACAGTGCGCCACGTGCTGCGAGAAGGTCTCTCAAACGTTACAACAGCTTGTTACACAATGTCACAGTGCGCCACGTGCTGCGCGAAGGTCTCTCAAACGTTTCAACAGCTTGTTACACAATGTCACAGTGCGCCACGTGCTGCGCGAAGGTCTCTCAAACGTTTCAACAGATTGTTACACAATGTTACAGTAAGCCACGTGCTGCGCGAAGATCTCTTAAACATTTGAACAGCTTGTTACACAATGTTACAGGGCGCCATGTGCTGCGCGAATGTCTCTCAAATGTTTCAACAGCTTGTTAACAATGTTACAGTAAGCCACGTGCTGCGCGAAGATCTCTTAAACATTCAGACATTTGAACAGCTTGTTACACAATGTTACAGTGCGCCACGTGTTGCGCGAAGGTCTCTCAAACGTTTCAACAGATTGTTACACAATGTTACAGTAAGCCACGTGCTGCGCGAAGGTCTCTTAAACATTTGAACAGCTTGTTACACAATGTTCCAGTGCGCCACGTGCTGCGCGAAGGTCTCTCAAACGTTTCAACAGCTTGTTACACAATGTCACAGTGCGCCACGTGCTGCGAGAAGGTCTCTCAAACGTTACAACAGCTTGTTACACAATGTCACAGTGCGCCACGTGCTGCGCGAAGGTCTCTCAAACGTTTCAACAGCTTGTTACACAATGTCACAGTGCGCCACGTGGTGCGCGAAGGTCTCTCAAACGTTTCAACAGATTGTTACACAATGTTACAGTAAGCCACGTGCTGCACGAAGGTCTATTAAACGTTTCAACAGCTTGTTAACAATGTTACAGTAAGCCACGTGCTGCGCGAAGGTCTCTTAAACATTTGAACAGCTTGTTACACAATGTTACAGTAAGCCACGTGCTGCGCGAAGGTTTCTTAAACATTTGAACAGCTTGTTACACAATGTTACAGTGCACCACGTGCTGCGCGAAGGTCTCTCAAACGTTTCAACTGATTGTTACACAATGTTACAGTAAGCCACGTGCTGCGCGAAGATCTCTTAAACATTTGAACAGCTTGTTACACAATGTTACAGTGCGCCACGTGCTGCGCGAAGGTCTCTCAAATGTTTCAACAGCTTGTTACACAATGTTACAGTAAGCCACGTGCTGCGCGAAGGTCTCTTAAACATTTGAACAGCTTGTTACACAATGTTACAGTGCACCACGTGCTGCGCGAAGGTCTCTCAAACGTTTCAACAGATTGTTACACAATGTTACAGTAAGCCACGTGCTGCGCGAAGATCTCTTAAACATTTGAACAGCTTGTTACACAATGTTACAGTGCGCCACGTGCTGCGCGAAGGTCTCTCAAACGTTTCAACAGATTGTTACACAATGTTACAGCACTGCAATAAGCCACGTGCTGCACAAAGGTCTATTAAACGTTTCAACAGCTTGTTAACAATGTTACAGTACCCCACGTGCTGCGCGAAGGACTCTTAAACTTTCCAACAGCTTGTTACAGTTCTCCACATGCTGCGCGAAGGTCTCAAACGTTTTAACAGATTGTTTCAGTATTTCACATACTGCGCGAAGGTCTCTCAAACGTTTCATCAGATTGTTACACAATGTTACAGTATCGCATGTGCTGCACGAAGGTCTCTTAAACGTTTCAAGTGTGAAACAAAATAGAGTAAATAAGATAAATTTCATTCAGAAAGACAACTGTGGACTTAAAGTGCTAAATACTGCTATGTGCTGTTCAATAGAAACAATACGCTACCCACCAGTGAGGGCTGATAAGGAGTTCGATATTTTCTTGAAGAAAATGCATGGTGAAGAAGAATCAGTGGCACTGTTTATATTCCATCAGGATAATTTTTTGGACACATTCAGACATTAGGCCTACTAGCTACTGCATTAAGATGTTTAAAAAGTGATTGCTTTGTTCAGACTGTCAGATATTTCTGTATTTATATATCAGCATTTGACTGTTTGACAGATTTAAACAGACACTGTCTATTTTCCATTGTGTTTCTCGAAATCACCAACTAAACAGATGGTCACAGTTGGAGGAAGTGTTAACAGTGGTTTAACGAAGTTTTGGTTCCCGAGATTCGTATCTTAAAGCTTTACTGGAAGAAGGTGGTGAGGTAAACGATAAAGTAGTTTGCAAAAAGTCTCACTGTTTCAGTTGGGATTTATTGGTCATACCTCGATCACGATCGACCTAATGATACCTACTTGCAGTTCAAGCTTATCCTACCTAACCTGCTAACCTCCCATACTGCTTCGATCTTTTGTCATTCTTACATCTGACAGAAAAATTAGAACTTAGAAGCAGTCTGTAACGACACGAGTTCCTTGCTGGTGGAGGCTGCTATTGCAAAATCAATAGCCCAGGAGGAGCCAGGTTGCCTCGGCTCCTAACCTTCAAGATAAACCTCCAAAGGCTATGTTAATGGTGTAGTGACCGCACCCTCCACTCTTGTTAAATACATTCAAATCCAGGCTGAATAGGCCTACTCACTATAAGCATTTACACTTGAAATTTATGCCATCGTGGTGGGACCCCACATAAACCGTCCAAAATCTGCCCTACTGTCCAGTCCATCTATCTGTAACTCTTTATCATTGTTTTATCGTATTTTAATATTTTTAATCTGACTTTTTTTATCGCCTGGGCACCTATTAACATTGTTTTATCATAATTCTGCTTTATATTATACTTTTTAATAATTTCACATAACATTTTCATTTTATTTTTTATTTCTTTGGTTTATATTACAGTACAGCAGTATTATACAATATGAAATACAAAGTATTTTTATGTATTGTACGTACCGGTACCTGATCCTTTTAAATCCTTTTAAATCACAATTCCTCTTATTTTATTTACAGTTCCAATGCGTTTTTAATGTATTTGCAATGTATTTTTTTTTAATACCTACATATATTATTTCTTACATAGATATTAATAATTAGTGCAGTTCTCATGCCTCGTAATTAACGGTATCAATATTTAATTATTATCCATAAACAGTTTTAGGTAGGCCTACTTATTGTATGAATTGGCTGAATTATCAGTCGTCAGTCAGTAACTGTCAGTCTGTAATAATAAATAATTGCAATATTTATATTTGTTTAACCAGGCGCCCTCCTAGATTTTACTCCTAGTCTCTGTCTAGTATTGACGCCTACAACCTATTTTCAGTTTATTATATTTATAGGCCTATTATTTAATTAATGATTGCTATAGAGAGAGGGCTATTAACTCTTCCAGTCTACAGCAATATATTATTCATTTATGTATTTGGATTACCGGTAATTAAATTGTAGTTATGAAATCTCCAATGAAAGGCAAACAGTTGGGGAATGGAAAGAGGACAATAGGCCCTAGTCCCGGGGAGATTGAGCGACTGATGAAGGAAGAACGTGATCGGTTGCGTAAACTACGAATCCAACAGGTCCGCCAGCAAAGTAAACAGTTAGCGGGGACATTGAGAAACAGGTACAAAACCAAGATGGACTCAGAGCTGTCCAAAATGGCTAAAGAAATTCAGTACGAACACGAACTTGCCAAGGCCTTCGAAGAGAAGAAACTTAAAGATTTGTATGAGAGAAGTTCCAAGGCGGTTGGACAGGCGCATAATTACGGGTTGGATAAAGATCCTGAAATGATCGAGAAGTTGAGGGAAGATATTAAGGAGGATAACATGAGGCGAGCGGAAGAGAGGCACATCGTGGCTGTACAGCGACAGCAGGAAGAGCGGAAGGCTAGCAGCGATTGGGCCCGGTTGGAGACACGGAGGCTAGCGCTCGAGGTTGAGAGAGAGCGGTCCCAGAACGTAGCGGCGATGGGTCGGATACAATCGGCCGCGGCTAGCGCAGTTCTTCCCGCACCAACGGAGGCGGCGACGACTCAGTCGGAAGTGTGGGCGGAGCGAGCGGCAGTCGCGGGGGCAACTGCGATGGATGCAGCGGAGGTGGAGGCGGAGAAGCTGGGGTTGTTGGAGCTGGAGGAGACGGCGGGTCGGGTTGATCAGCGGGAGAAAGCGTTGATGCGAGGGCGCGTGGCGCAGACCGAGGTGCAGCTGCGACGGGACTGGGAGGCCCTGAAGGCGGATCTCAGCGGGTTGCAGCACGGGGAGGCGGCGAGACGTAGAGAGGCGGTCGCAAAGGTGACCACGTTCCTGCCACCATCCGGGCGCATCGCCCAGACAACGGAGAAACAGGTCGCCATGGAGACTATGTTCGAGGATATGTTCATGAAGGCGACGGACTTCCAGGGGGATTTAACTTTAGTTACGGAGGGAGGCGGGGGGTCCGTGGATGGGCAGCAGGTAGAGGGTGGAACACATCGGATCCCCCAGGTGTCTGTGGCTGCGCTTCCATCTGAACAGCTATCCGGTCCTCCGCCCGGACAGCCGCCCGGACAATCATCCGGACAGCCATCAACAGCGGCCAGATTGATGCAGAAGATCCGCGGACAGCAGGCCGAGTTCCGGAGGCAGACGGAGTTTGCTGACGACGTCCAGACATCCATCAGCGCGGACCTCCTCGGTTTACAAACAGAAGTGGACGGCGTCCCTCGCGAGCGGCCGTCGCAGGATGTTTCTAACAAGAAAGTTAAAGATTACCTGAGTAACAGACTGGATGAGGGGGGTCTTTGTGCCGGAGTTGGTAGTGCTGAAGAGGAGATCATAGCGGGGTCGTTTAATCCCTCCGGGTTCGTTATTGGTTTACCGGACTCTTTGGGTTCCAGCACCGTGTCCGCAGATCCCGCAAGTATCGAGGTGGAGAACTGTGTCCCACCTGCCGCATTTCCTGTCCCCGATGTTCCACTCACTACTTCCTTAGTCCCCGCTGTCCCACGACTCCCACCCACTAGTGTCGTTGTTCGTGCTGTCCAACCCATCGCAGTCCCTGTCTTGACAGATTTAAACAGACACTGTCTATTTTCCATTGTGTTTCTCGAAATCACCAACTAAACAGATGGTCACAGTTGGAGGAAGTGTTAACAGTGGTTTAACGAAGTTTTGGTTCCCGAGATTCGTATCTTAAAGCTTTACTGGAAGAAGGTGGTGAGGTAAACGATAAAGTAGTTTGCAAAAAGTCTCACTGTTTCAGTTGGGATTTATTGGTCATACCTCGATCACGATCGACCTAATGATACCTACTTGCAGTTCAAGCTTATCCTACCTAACCTGCTAACCTCCCATACTGCTTCGATCTTTTGTCATTCTTACATCTGACAGAAAAATTAGAACTTAGAAGCAGTCTGTAACGACACGAGTTCCTTGCTGGTGGAGGCTGCTATTGCAAAATCAATAGCCCAGGAGGAGCCAGGTTGCCTCGGCTCCTAACCTTCAAGATAAACCTCCAAAGGCTATGTTAATGGTGTAGTGACCGCACCCTCCACTCTTGTTAAATACATTCAAATCCAGGCTGAATAGGCCTACTCACTATAAGCATTTACACTTGAAATTTATGCCATCGTGGTGGGACCCCACATAAACCGTCCAAAATCTGCCCTACTGTCCAGTCCATCTATCTGTAACTCTTTATCATTGTTTTATCGTATTTTAATATTTTTAATCTGACTTTTTTTATCGCCTGGGCACCTATTAACATTGTTTTATCATAATTCTGCTTTATATTATACTTTTTAATAATTTCACATAACATTTTCATTTTATTTTTTATTTCTTTGGTTTATATTACAGTACAGCAGTATTATACAATATGAAATACAAAGTATTTTTATGTATTGTACGTACCGGTACCTGATCCTTTTAAATCCTTTTAAATCACAATTCCTCTTATTTTATTTACAGTTCCAATGCGTTTTTAATGTATTTGCAATGTATTTTTTTTTAATACCTACATATATTATTTCTTACATAGATATTAATAATTAGTGCAGTTCTCATGCCTCGTAATTAACGGTATCAATATTTAATTATTATCCATAAACAGTTTTAGGTAGGCCTACTTATTGTATGAATTGGCTGAATTATCAGTCGTCAGTCAGTAACTGTCAGTCTGTAATAATAAATAATTGCAATATTTATATTTGTTTAACCAGGCGCCCTCCTAGATTTTACTCCTAGTCTCTGTCTAGTATTGACGCCTACAACCTATTTTCAGTTTATTATATTTATAGGCCTATTATTTAATTAATGATTGCTATAGAGAGAGGGCTATTAACTCTTCCAGTCTACAGCAATATATTATTCATTTATGTATTTGGATTACCGGTAATTAAATTGTAGTTATGAAATCTCCAATGAAAGGCAAACAGTTGGGGAATGGAAAGAGGACAATAGGCCCTAGTCCCGGGGAGATTGAGCGACTGATGAAGGAAGAACGTGATCGGTTGCGTAAACTACGAATCCAACAGGTCCGCCAGCAAAGTAAACAGTTAGCGGGGACATTGAGAAACAGGTACAAAACCAAGATGGACTCAGAGCTGTCCAAAATGGCTAAAGAAATTCAGTACGAACACGAACTTGCCAAGGCCTTCGAAGAGAAGAAACTTAAAGATTTGTATGAGAGAAGTTCCAAGGCGGTTGGACAGGCGCATAATTACGGGTTGGATAAAGATCCTGAAATGATCGAGAAGTTGAGGGAAGATATTAAGGAGGATAACATGAGGCGAGCGGAAGAGAGGCACATCGTGGCTGTACAGCGACAGCAGGAAGAGCGGAAGGCTAGCAGCGATTGGGCCCGGTTGGAGACACGGAGGCTAGCGCTCGAGGTTGAGAGAGAGCGGTCCCAGAACGTAGCGGCGATGGGTCGGATACAATCGGCCGCGGCTAGCGCAGTTCTTCCCGCACCAACGGAGGCGGCGACGACTCAGTCGGAAGTGTGGGCGGAGCGAGCGGCAGTCGCGGGGGCAACTGCGATGGATGCAGCGGAGGTGGAGGCGGAGAAGCTGGGGTTGTTGGAGCTGGAGGAGACGGCGGGTCGGGTTGATCAGCGGGAGAAAGCGTTGATGCGAGGGCGCGTGGCGCAGACCGAGGTGCAGCTGCGACGGGACTGGGAGGCCCTGAAGGCGGATCTCAGCGGGTTGCAGCACGGGGAGGCGGCGAAACGTAGAGAGGCGGTCGCAAAGGTGACCACGTTCCTGCCACCATCCGGGCGCATCGCCCAGACAACGGAGAAACAGGTCGCCATGGAGACTATGTTCGAGGATATGTTCATGAAGGCGACGGACTTCCAGGGGGATTTAACTTTAGTTACGGAGGGAGGCGGGGGGTCCGTGGATGGGCAGCAGGTAGAGGGTGGAACACATCGGATCCCCCAGGTGTCTGTGGCTGCGCTTCCATCTGAACAGCTATCCGGTCCTCCGCCCGGACAGCCGCCCGGACAATCATCCGGACAGCCATCAACAGCGGCCAGATTGATGCAGAAGATCCGCGGACAGCAGGCCGAGTTCCGGAGGCAGACGGAGTTTGCTGACGACGTCCAGACATCCATCAGCGCGGACCTCCTCGGTTTACAAACAGAAGTGGACGGCGTCCCTCGCGAGCGGCCGTCGCAGGATGTTTCTAACAAGAAAGTTAAAGATTACCTGAGTAACAGACTGGATGAGGGGGGTCTTTGTGCCGGAGTTGGTAGTGCTGAAGAGGAGATCATAGCGGGGTCGTTTAATCCCTCCGGGTTCGTTATTGGTTTACCGGACTCTTTGGGTTCCAGCACCGTGTCCGCAGATCCCGCAAGTATCGAGGTGGAGAACTGTGTCCCACCTGCCGCATTTCCTGTCCCCGATGTTCCACTCACTACTTCCTTAGTCCCCGCTGTCCCACGACTCCCACCCACTAGTGTCGTTGTTCGTGCTGTCCAACCCATCGCAGTCCCTGTCTTGACAGATTTAAACAGACACTGTCTATTTTCCATTGTGTTTCTCGAAATCACCAACTAAACAGATGGTCACAGTTGGAGGAAGTGTTAACAGTGGTTTAACGAAGTTTTGGTTCCCGAGATTCGTATCTTAAAGCTTTACTGGAAGAAGGTGGTGAGGTAAACGATAAAGTAGTTTGCAAAAAGTCTCACTGTTTCAGTTGGGATTTATTGGTCATACCTCGATCACGATCGACCTAATGATACCTACTTGCAGTTCAAGCTTATCCTACCTAACCTGCTAACCTCCCATACTGCTTCGATCTTTTGTCATTCTTACATCTGACAGAAAAATTAGAACTTAGAAGCAGTCTGTAACGACACGAGTTCCTTGCTGGTGGAGGCTGCTATTGCAAAATCAATAGCCCAGGAGGAGCCAGGTTGCCTCGGCTCCTAACCTTCAAGATAAACCTCCAAAGGCTATGTTAATGGTGTAGTGACCGCACCCTCCACTCTTGTTAAATACATTCAAATCCAGGCTGAATAGGCCTACTCACTATAAGCATTTACACTTGAAATTTATGCCATCGTGGTGGGACCCCACATAAACCGTCCAAAATCTGCCCTACTGTCCAGTCCATCTATCTGTAACTCTTTATCATTGTTTTATCGTATTTTAATATTTTTAATCTGACTTTTTTTATCGCCTGGGCACCTATTAACATTGTTTTATCATAATTCTGCTTTATATTATACTTTTTAATAATTTCACATAACATTTTCATTTTATTTTTTATTTCTTTGGTTTATATTACAGTACAGCAGTATTATACAATATGAAATACAAAGTATTTTTATGTATTGTACGTACCGGTACCTGATCCTTTTAAATCCTTTTAAATCACAATTCCTCTTATTTTATTTACAGTTCCAATGCGTTTTTAATGTATTTGCAATGTATTTTTTTTTAATACCTACATATATTATTTCTTACATAGATATTAATAATTAGTGCAGTTCTCATGCCTCGTAATTAACGGTATCAATATTTAATTATTATCCATAAACAGTTTTAGGTAGGCCTACTTATTGTATGAATTGGCTGAATTATCAGTCGTCAGTCAGTAACTGTCAGTCTGTAATAATAAATAATTGCAATATTTATATTTGTTTAACCAGGCGCCCTCCTAGATTTTACTCCTAGTCTCTGTCTAGTATTGACGCCTACAACCTATTTTCAGTTTATTATATTTATAGGCCTATTATTTAATTAATGATTGCTATAGAGAGAGGGCTATTAACTCTTCCAGTCTACAGCAATATATTATTCATTTATGTATTTGGATTACCGGTAATTAAATTGTAGTTATGAAATCTCCAATGAAAGGCAAACAGTTGGGGAATGGAAAGAGGACAATAGGCCCTAGTCCCGGGGAGATTGAGCGACTGATGAAGGAAGAACGTGATCGGTTGCGTAAACTACGAATCCAACAGGTCCGCCAGCAAAGTAAACAGTTAGCGGGGACATTGAGAAACAGGTACAAAACCAAGATGGACTCAGAGCTGTCCAAAATGGCTAAAGAAATTCAGTACGAACACGAACTTGCCAAGGCCTTCGAAGAGAAGAAACTTAAAGATTTGTATGAGAGAAGTTCCAAGGCGGTTGGACAGGCGCATAATTACGGGTTGGATAAAGATCCTGAAATGATCGAGAAGTTGAGGGAAGATATTAAGGAGGATAACATGAGGCGAGCGGAAGAGAGGCACATCGTGGCTGTACAGCGACAGCAGGAAGAGCGGAAGGCTAGCAGCGATTGGGCCCGGTTGGAGACACGGAGGCTAGCGCTCGAGGTTGAGAGAGAGCGGTCCCAGAACGTAGCGGCGATGGGTCGGATACAATCGGCCGCGGCTAGCGCAGTTCTTCCCGCACCAACGGAGGCGGCGACGACTCAGTCGGAAGTGTGGGCGGAGCGAGCGGCAGTCGCGGGGGCAACTGCGATGGATGCAGCGGAGGTGGAGGCGGAGAAGCTGGGGTTGTTGGAGCTGGAGGAGACGGCGGGTCGGGTTGATCAGCGGGAGAAAGCGTTGATGCGAGGGCGCGTGGCGCAGACCGAGGTGCAGCTGCGACGGGACTGGGAGGCCCTGAAGGCGGATCTCAGCGGGTTGCAGCACGGGGAGGCGGCGAGACGTAGAGAGGCGGTCGCAAAGGTGACCACGTTCCTGCCACCATCCGGGCGCATCGCCCAGACAACGGAGAAACAGGTCGCCATGGAGACTATGTTCGAGGATATGTTCATGAAGGCGACGGACTTCCAGGGGGATTTAACTTTAGTTACGGAGGGAGGCGGGGGGTCCGTGGATGGGCAGCAGGTAGAGGGTGGAACACATCGGATCCCCCAGGTGTCTGTGGCTGCGCTTCCATCTGAACAGCTATCCGGTCCTCCGCCCGGACAGCCGCCCGGACAATCATCCGGACAGCCATCAACAGCGGCCAGATTGATGCAGAAGATCCGCGGACAGCAGGCCGAGTTCCGGAGGCAGACGGAGTTTGCTGACGACGTCCAGACATCCATCAGCGCGGACCTCCTCGGTTTACAAACAGAAGTGGACGGCGTCCCTCGCGAGCGGCCGTCGCAGGATGTTTCTAACAAGAAAGTTAAAGATTACCTGAGTAACAGACTGGATGAGGGGGGTCTTTGTGCCGGAGTTGGTAGTGCTGAAGAGGAGATCATAGCGGGGTCGTTTAATCCCTCCGGGTTCGTTATTGGTTTACCGGACTCTTTGGGTTCCAGCACCGTGTCCGCAGATCCCGCAAGTATCGAGGTGGAGAACTGTGTCCCACCTGCCGCATTTCCTGTCCCCGATGTTCCACTCACTACTTCCTTAGTCCCCGCTGTCCCACGACTCCCACCCACTAGTGTCGTTGTTCGTGCTGTCCAACCCATCGCAGTCCCTGTCCAAGCTGTCCCATCCGCCCCTGTCCCAGTCCCCACTGCCCTACCAGTTGTACTCCCTGCCCACTCTGTACCATCCGCCACTGTCCCAGTCCGCACTGCTCCACCAGCTGGAATCCCAGTCCCGGTGGAACTCACAACGAATCGCTCCACCGACGATATCGACGTTATCCGAGAGTTCCAACAACGACTTCTCTCCAACCGCGGCGCTCCGATCTCTACCGCTGATGTTTCCTCTTCCTCCCGCGACGACTCCGTTAGTTCCGCTAAGTTTGCTCTCCTTTATCCCAACTTGGCTAGACATCTGGGCGCTGTTTCCGGTCCCCAGACCGCATCCGGTGACGTCACTTCCGGCATCCGTCCAGTCCAATGTAGAACTGCAGGTGTCGTGGGTGCTGCAACTTCTAGAGACTCAACCAGTTTACTCGCCAACACCCCCAGTTTACACCCCGACTCCATCGGTTTACTCCCTATAACCTCCGATATTTGCAACTCCATTGAGGCCCCAAACGGTGGACGAACTTTTCAAAACCAACAAAACGATGTGCGGTATAAATTCGCCCAGGGAAAAGACGGAGAGGAACTAATAGGAAGGTCCGACCCGGGAATTCGGTACGAAAATCTCGATAACGAGACTGGAAGGCGAAACAGAGAGATGTTGAGGAGGTTACTGGAGTCGAGAAAATCGTCGTTGGAGAAATACAAACAGGTAGGTGAAATGCAAACAGAAAGTACTATTATTTGTAGATGTAAAGGCACAGAGGTTATTGACGGCCAACGAAATACACAACGATTGTTGATTTGAACATTGCAAATATAAGTTGATAGTCTTGAAGCAGAACCTCAAATCATGTTGATCATTTTTAATCATGTCATTTTTAGGGATGTCCCGGAATCAATATTTTGATTCCGGCCGGAACCGGAACCGGAATTCAACATGCCGGAATATTCCGGCCGGAATTCCGGCCGGAACCGGAATTTTGTATAAATTAGTGAAATACACTAAATGACCCATGAAACCTTATATTTTTTTGTGAAATAAACGAATTTTGACACGTTACGGCCTATTTTGGGGACGGGAGGGGGTAGGCCTACTTCGGCGTTATACGACAGGGAATTCATTGTTTTTTTTAGAAACCTATATCATTGGCCAAAAGTTAGGTTTTTAGGCTCATACTTAAAAACCTAAGTTGACCAGAGGTTTCGGGTTTCCTGGTTTCGCATCATTAGGTCGTTTAGTGTAATATCCTGGTGTCGTTAAGGGAAAGGAGCATGTTACAGTGACATGTTATTCGAACCAGAACAATAAACGAAAGTTAATAGTACATCGTACAGTTTAATTTTGCTGGGAATAAATATATTTCGGATAAGAAATAGCTTTGCTATAAATATAAATAAACATACTGTATTATATGCAGCACCTACGACACAGGGAATATTGACGCAAGACCCAACGACCACACTTGCAGGACCTAAATACGCAGGCCTATTTGTAACCAAGTACTACTACTACTACTACTAGGATCGGCATGCTGCATTGCAGCTGCATTTTTAGGAATGCTGTGCCGGCTTGTCAACAAAATTGCACCGCCACAACTCCCTATCACCCATGACATTTGCTAGATCATCCGCATCTTTAAGGCCAGTGTCCTTTAAGATGCGTCTCAAGAAAGTCATGGGCTGTCCACCATGCTTATTCACTCCATAAGGCTACCAAAGTACAAGATTATGCACTGGCTGGTCCTCACGGCGAAAGCAATGTCCTGCAAAGCGGAGGCGATTTTGTTCTAGTGTCAAGCTTGAGGGAGCCAATGAGACACCTCCAATGTTATATAGTGTCTGGTTGGAGATGTGTGCATTCTACTTGACACAATGAACCCGGCGTAGCATTCTTGTGAATGTGCCATCCAGAGATTTGGTGTCCTCAGCAGTTAGAGCCCAGCATGGACTCCCGTAGAGGAGTACTGGAACTACTGCTGCTCTAAATAATCGGACCTTAAGTTTCCGATTAATTCTCGGTGACTTCCAAATCCTGGAAAGCCTATTCAAGGCTGCCCATGCCTTTCCCTTACGTATATCCTTAACCAAGTAACATAAAGGACCCCCTTGGAAATAAGCTGCAAAACTTTAGGGGTAATCCTATGTTATGTTGGATAATACCAATATTAATATTATCATATTATTTAATAATTATATCAAATTAAAATAATGTAAAATCAATGAATAATAATGTAAATCAATCTAAAAACCATTCCAATCTAAGCAAATTGTAAAGACACTCGTTAAGGCCCATGTTTCACTGGTAAGTCTTATGTCGTAAGTCAAAATATATTATGGAACACCAACACATTTGTTTCAATGGGAGCGTCTACACTCTACTGGTAAATCGTAAGTAACGACTTATGAGCGAAAGTGATTATGTCCCATGTTCCATCTTTTTTTGACATACGACTCATGACTTATGGCATGCTGAAAGCGAGACCTGTTAAATTGTAAATGATTTTGTAAATGTGAGACTCAACTTATATTTTTGAACAAATGACTTTTGACTTATGTGTTACCAGTGGAGCAAGGGAGGTGTAATTTTGACATTCTGAAAACATTCTGAAGACAAAATCTGAAAACGACTTATGACTCACCAGTGGAGCACGGGCCCAATGCATTTCATAAAAAATCTTCTGAACGACAAAATATTTTATAAATGTGAATTAAGTTGCATTGGATCTGGCATTCTATCTGGAGGTTGTGGGTTTGAACCTCGCATGGGCCACGGCAGTTTTCGTTTAGGTACGAATGATTTGAAGAGGCTAGCATGGGGTATCTATATCTGCTTTGCATCCTTAAATGGTAGCTCTAAGCTAACGGCCGAAGAAAATTTTACTTCTTTACTTTTTTTACAAGTGTTGACAAGTACTGCATCGTAAACAATAATTTTGATAATAATTTCACAAACTAATGCAATTGGCAACTATCAAACTAGTTAGGAACCTGGTAATTCCGGTCAAATTCCGGCCGGAATTGACCCCATTCCGGCAATTCCGGCCGGAACCGGAATTGGGCAAAAACCGCCGGAATTCCGGCCGGAACGGAATTCCGGGACATCCCTAGTCATTTTTTAACTTACAATATATCCGCAAGGTAGAGTTGCCTCCCGCACAAGAGTAAACTAAATAGCTTACCGGTACTCTCCTAACTAAATATTGAAAGCGAAATTAACAATTGAGTCTGTTTCATTTAATGGTCAACCAACGTTGTAAAAAATAAACATTTGAATATGGCAATTATCATTGGTATTCAACAATAGCTGATATATTAAAGTGTGTAAAATCGAAAAAAAAAACAATAGTTTTCGTTCTGATATCTCAAATTACACCGGTTGCTAATAAGTCCGTTTCTTTCTATTTTCATAAAAATAATGTCAACTGATACAAATTATGTGATAGCTTTGAGATAAATTATGGTGTGGCAAAAATTTATTTTCAGGAAAGTTTCTTCACATATTAGTGATGACGAATTCAATAGCGCATGTCTTAAAAGTGTGGAATTGTATAAAAAAGTAAAATCCGACAAAATTCGACTTAGGGCCTTATGACACTTAAGTTACGATTTAGTGTCGTCCGTTTGTTCTGTAATTAATTATATTATTATTTTATATTCTACAGGTTATGGATACATCTGAGTTGCCAAGCAACGAGCCGAGTTCCGTATCACCCTACAGTGAACCCGAGGGTTACAGTTCGGGAAGTTCCACCATATCCGATGTATCTTCGGTTCCTTCAGCTCAATTTCTAGGAATCCGATATTACAAGGAAGCCAGTCCGCCATCCCCCCGCAACGCAGGGTCCCCCCACACAGCTGGGTCCCCCCACACAGCTCGGTCCCCCCACACAGCTCAGTCCCCCCGCACAGCTCGGTCCCCACGCACAGCTCGGTCCCCCCACACAGCTCAGTCCCCCCACACAGCTCGGTCTCCCCACACAGCTGTTTCCCCCCACGGCGCCCGTATGTCCAGCAGCTTCGACAAAGATTCTCTGGACGGCACTCAGGACAACTCGGAACTCACCGAACTTCTCAACTTTATCTCCCCCATCGACCGCATACCGGATTCCCTCACAAATAAACTGCGACCGTCGGCGAACCGCAATCTATCCACGATATTCGAGGTGGAAACATCTCGAGAGGCTACTGGGGCTGACCGCTGCCTTAGCGACGGATCCCAGCCGTCTGTTGGTCGCCTTAGCAAGCCTCCCCCCGAGTCTTCCATTCGCTACGCTCGTCCCGTTGTTGTGGAGGATTCCAGTTGGGAGCGGATCTCCCCGGTAGAGCAGCGCGCCGGAGTGGACTACGCCTCGACCCGCTCCCGGGCCCGTATCGACTACAACCCCGCGGTGGTACTGGGGCCTGCGGGTAGGCCGGAACGTCTGGACCCGATAGGGGCCCCGTCCTGCACAACCAGTCGGGTCTCCGCGGGCCAACTGAGAGACGCGCTCACCCAAATCGGTTCCCATATCGCCCAGAGTTCCTCCACTCTGTCAGAACGTTCCACCAATCCCTCAGAACGTTCCACCAATCCCTCAGAACGTTCCACCAATCCCTCAGAACGTTCCACCAATCTGTCAGAACGTTCCACCAATCCGCGAGAACTCTCCCGTTCCTACCATCCTTCCCCCTCCAACAATATCGACGGTCTCAACTTCAACTCTAATTACCTCCCGTTCACCACCCCGTACGCCTCTCAGCCCCACGGCTGTTTGACGTCACAGTATGACGTGAACGGGGGTATGACGTCAGCGGCATTCAACCGCTACCTGGAGACGCGCATGGGTTTGCCGTCGTGGGACACGTTGATTCCGGCGGAGTTGAACACATCGGCGGTCGTTACTCCCATCCCGCCGCCAATCGGCTCAGCGATTACGTCATCCGTTACAGCCGTTACTATGGCGACAGATATCCAATCCGCGCAGAGATTTAATCCTGTAATTAAAGAGCGCGTTACAGGTCAGTCTACGTGGCACGACCTACTTAGTCAGTATAGAACCGCACCGGTAGCCACCGAAACTGAAAGTAAATCCTTAAGATTTAGTCCACCTCGTTACGAGTCTGCGCGGTCTCATAACCAATGCGTTGCACCTCAAGCGGTGGACAGGGGAACTGCAACACGCGCTGTTGTTGTTGAGCCTGTTGCTACGGATACTACCGTTGCTACGGATACTACTGTTGCTACGGATACTGGTCGGTATATCGATAACGGATTCAAAGGCGATAACGTTGTGCGAATGAAAACAAGCAACCGTCTGTATCTGAAACAGTCGCCCCACACAGTGACACAATCGAATCTCCCACCGCCCGAGATTATTGTACATCCGCCAATGGAATGTTCCCGCGATAGCTCCCCTATAAAGATATACGACCCCTCGAAGTACACTCCCGAGAAGGGCGACCAGTCAGCGCTGGGTGGCGCTCTAACCAACGGTCTACATTGTGGCGACCACCCCCAACTAACTAACGATTACGATTCTGGCGACCGCCCCCCTCTAACTAATGGTTTGGATACTGGCGACCGCCCCCCTCTAACTAATGGTTTGGATACTGGCGACCGCCCCCCTCTAACTAATGGTTTGGATACTGGCGACCGCCCCCCTCTAACTAATGGTTTGGATTCTGGCGACCGCCCCCCTCTAACTAATGGTTCGGATACTGGCGACCGCCCCCCTCTAACTAATGGTTTGGATACTGGCGACCGCCCCCCTCTAACTAATGGTTTGGATTCTGGCGACCGCCCCCCTCTAACTAATGGTTTGGATTCTGGCGGCCGCCCCCCTCTATCTAACGGTCTACATTCGCTCTCTTCCGATACGAGTTTCTACCCACTCCTATCGGAAGATGCTTCCTACAGTCATTACGATTCTTCTAAGTATGAAGACCAGGACGACGGAGGCTCCAGTGTAAACGGTAAGTATCAAATATTACAATGTGAGTCGCAATTTTTATTTTTGCTTTCATTCTTTAGCTACAAACAAGCGTTTGAAAAAAGTGTCTCCGGTGAAATTGCACCAGTCGTTCGTAGTGTTGCAACGGGATCGGGATCCACAATTTTTGGGATTCGGGATTTTCAACTTTATTGCGGCCAAACTCATCCAAAACCTAAAATAGCTATCAGCCCTGCCCTCCTTATAGTAGTAAAAAAACTTTGAGAAATCTCATGTAACTAATAAATGCCTAGATATGCAGAGGTACTGGCTCAGAAACATTGATAGTGAAAACTTTAAACATTTGTATCTTTAGAATGCCTCGATGGATTTTTTGGCTTTATATATCAAATTAAAGTTCTAGATAAACTTTATAACATAAAATATATGGATTGATAAGAATTGCGATTTGCAATATAAAATTACATCTTACAGTAGACCTTGGTGTAGACCTTGAGTGTAACATATTTTTGAAGGTAAGTTTACAGTTGGCTGACGGATTTAATACATTTCCAAAGAAATTTTTTCAAAAGAAAGTTTTTTTTTTGTTATCTATTTGAAAGTTTCATTCGTTGTTTTTTGTAAAAAATTTGCCTTCACCTTGTTCATATGACAATTTGAAAGCTTTGAATGTGTCCGTTATTTTCACCACAACATAAAAGCTAGTTCATTGCACCATCGCATGGTAACCTTTTCAACCCATTTACAGATTCGTGGGAGGGATCCAAAGTCGACTGTCTTCGAATTAGGTATAAAAATGTAGACCTTGAACGAGTAATTCAACTGCTAATTATAACATGAATATGTGAATATATCAATATATATTGGTTTTGTAAACATTTACAGTAAATAAATAATAAATAAATAAACAAAACAATAAATATATAAAACTATAATGTGTATACCAATTTACCAATTTAGCAAATGTAGACCTTGGATTAAGTTTGTAAACCTGGAATAAATTCATTTTTAATCACTCAAGGTCTACATTACTTTATTCAAGGTCTACACTGTTGCTATTCAAGGTCTACATGTTAATAATATATCCAAGGTCTTCACATTGTAGACAAATTAACCAAAGGAACATTCTGCGCCCACGTTAGGAAGTAAGTTCAGCCCTATTTCGTATTGTAAGAGAGAACATACAATGGGGGAGGGGGGCTTCCCTTTAGTACATACACGACGCGATATATACACACGACGCGATATACACACACGACGCATATAATACATACGAGACGTCAGCCAGCACCTTAAAAATGTTCACAGACTATTTTTTCAAATGGTTCACAGGCATAGTTTATTTCCCATGCACGTATTTAATTTCACTTACGTTTTTAAATCCGCGTAGCGAGACCTTAAATCCGCGTAGCGAGACCTTAAATCCGCGTAGCGAGACCTTAAATCCGCGTAGCAAGACCTTAAATCCGCGTAGCGAGACCTCTAGTATTCACTCTGTTGTTGTTGGTGTTAATTTTTCGTTAGGCTGTGGTATTAAGAATTGATACGGCCCCAGTGGCTCAGTTTGCAGAGGTGGGACTTGGAATCTCTAAGTACCGAGTTCAATACCACATTCCGGTGAATGTTCCAGTTCATGCGTTAGTAGACGCGGACCTTTGCACGATTTCGCGCCTGTTAATATAATTTCTGCAACATTTTTAGTATATCTACTGCAGTCTGACTGAATCGCTGCCATATCTCTATAATATAATCGGCCTGCTGCATTGAAGCTGCACATTAATTTGATATGCTATGCTAACTTAACGAAAATATTTTGCCACCGCCATGCAATCCACAATTGGCAAGACCAATGCAACGTGCATTAATAATGCTATGACAGCTTGTCAACAAAGTCGCACCGCCACAACTCCTTATCCACCACGACTTTCACGAGATTATCCGCATCTTCAAGGCCAGTGTCCTTTAAGAGGCGTCTCAAGACGTCATGGGCTGTCAAGTGCCCTGCCCACCACGCTTATTTCCTCCATGGAGATGAAAAAGCGCAAGATTATGCACTGGCTGGTACTCACGGCGAAAATAATATCTATCCTGCAAAGCGGAAGCGGCTTTGTTCAAGTGTCAAGCTTGGGGGAACCAATGAGACACCTATAATAATGTTATATAGTGTCTGATTGGTGATGTGTGAATTGTACTTGACAAAAGTAAAACCAGCTGCCACATAAAAATGTTTATCATATTCAATCAAAAGCATCACAAATCGGGATCCCGTTGCAGTACTAATCAGTCGTACTCCCTTTATTCGTCAACCTTATACTAATTTGTTGGAAAGCTGGCCATGCACAAGGATACCAAGTATGTAAAATATAAAACCAAATTTGGCTGGGAGATAGCTGAGATATGGGCATTCAAAAATGGCATGTATTTAATTCCGCTGCAGGCCATTTATTATATTTAAGCGTTTTTTCAAACGCTTGTAGCTAAAGAATGAAAGCAAAAATAAAAATTCTGGCTCACCCAGTAAGGAGGAGGTAGATGAAACTATCTATGTTTCAAATTTCATGTAATTTCATTAAGATTTGTAGAAAGAAATTGAGGGCACGTCGTGTCACACTGAAATTTTGAAGGATTTTATTGAATGATTGATAAGATTATTGCAGATCGGGGAGTGCCCCCCCCCCCCCCCCCTGTCTAGATTATTGATAGGGATGTGTCAAGAAATGTAAGGAAATTTCCTAAACATTTTTCCGAGAATTTCCTATTTTATTGATTTATTATAAAAAAGTTTTAATAAGTTTTTTTCCCTTAATAGTCAATATTTACATATTTAATTGCATAAAATACCGTAGTAATACGATTGAACTAAAATTGTGATTGCGACTTTGTGTTTTGTCAATTTCATTTTCAACTAGAGGTTTTATATTGAACGCAATTTTCGGAAAGTGATACATTTTCAATAAACTGCTATTTTGCCAGTTTATTTATACACATTCTCAATACACGTGGGAAAACACATAAAGAGTAAACACTAGAAACAAGTAATTCCTGCTTAGTTGTGTTGAGGTAGTTCGTTGTCTTGGCTCTAGTGGTCGTAACTACGGGTGAAGTATACTTTTCCGGAAATTTTCTTCAACAACGTATTTCCGGAAAACTTACACCCCTAGTGATTGATGAAGGATATTGATTCGATTGATTTCCATGAGAATGAATTTCATTCATTAAATTTATTAAATATATACTTGAATGTCTATTTAATAATATATATCTATATAAATAATAGACATACTTGTTGCTTTTTATTAAATATTATATTATAAACGTTTTTATGTGGCAACGATTCAGTCAGATTGCAGTAGATTGTAAATATATTAAAAATGTTTCAGAAATTAAAAAAGTATGTGAAATGAAATACGTACATGGTAAATAAACTACATCTGTGGACCATTTGTAAAAAATCAGTGAACATTTTTACATATCGTATCTAGGCATTTTTTAGTACAAGAGATTACTTGAAAGTATTTTTTACCCCTATAAAGAGGGCATGCGAGATACCCTTTTTAAGTTTTGGATGAGTATGGCCGTAATAAAATTAACAATCCCGCTCCCGAAAATCGGGATCCCGACAGTTGCAATCCCAATCCCGATCCCGAATCCCGACAATTGTGGATCCCGATCTCGTTGCAACACTAGTTATAGTTGGTGTGATAGCAAGCACTGTACCATGGAACCCAATGTCAATTGTTAATGTTAAAAATGGTTGACGGTAATGAACACCTGCGGTTGTATTTCTGTTCTAGTAGATTATTAATCGACTCATTTAATACGTAACCTTTATTTGTATAAGTTATTAATAAATAATGTTTTAGATGACAAGTTGTCTGGATTCGTATCGACCTCGGATTGTTCGAAGAAACTAAAAGATGTCCAACATGCCGAGTCGACCAACATTCTCGACGAGTCAGCTATAACCATGCTGTCAGTAAACTCTGAGATTCTAAGTTCGAGTCGCGTCAGTCAACCAGCCGATACTATCAACGATTCTATGGCCTCGTTTCTACACCACGAACTCAATCTATTGGATTCCAGTTCGTTACTTACTTGATATTAGATTTACTTTAATTCTATACTTTTATTTTTTACTATGATACTAAATCTACTTGATATTTAAGTTTTTGTGTCGTTATTTGCTGCACTATGAGGAAAAACTTAGATCCACATTCAGTTGTGATTAATATTGTGTTGTAAAGGTTACGCTACGGGTACCTCCCTTTTCTGTAAAGTATTCTAAGGATTCAATTTATTTGCTATCATCAATATGTATACTTGCAAGACCTTGTGGGGCGAGCCACGAAGTGAGCGAAGCCTTACCATATGGGGGTGCCATTGGCGAGTTGTCTGTCGTCGTCGTCTGTCGTCGAAATTTTTGATCGCTAATAACTCGGTTATTCCTTGATGAAATTAAACGAAACTTGGTATGTATGTAGTCCGTCAAAAGTTTAGAAAGAATCTGAAGTTTCGTCAAACGAACGAACGCAACGAGGCACAAGAGGAGGACGAGTATTGTGTTAAAGACTTCTGACTAACCGCATACAACTCGTTAATGGTGCCCATATGCTAAAGGCTTTGCTCACTTCGTGCTGCGCGAAGGCCCCACGAACGTGTACTGAGTACTGTATGTACACTGTACACGTGTACAGTATTATCCCCCATGTAATGTACCTGGGCACTGTGGGCAGTGCCCATGGGTGTAAATTTTCCCAATTCCCAAATAACTTGTCCGTCCGCACTTCTCCGTGTAATGTACCTACCTACCGTTAGAACCGTCGGTAATCTGTCTATAACTGCTGGCCGTCACCATGGTCACCTTCACGTATAATGCATTAATCTCACTATATAAGTTTATTGACCTCACTATTAGCACTGGGTTTTTTTAACCATTAGCAGCATTGGAGACGGGGGAGGGGTGCTCCATACCAATCAGAATCAATAAAATAAGCCCAAACATAAACAATTACGAAGACACGAATGACCTTGTAAAATTCGAAAATTTCAAAATAAAATTACACCATGTCACAGAATAGTGTCGTAATTAAATTAATTAAATGTATGAATAGCTACGTAATAGTATGATTAAAGATGTAATGCATTGTTACCCAGCTACGTATTTGGATAAACAAAATATTCCATATTATGATGCATTTATTAAATAGAATAAAACCATGCAAGATTTGAACGCCCATATCTCAGCTATTTTACAACGAAATTCAAATTGCGTTACATATTTGAAATCCCTGCAGGGCCAGCTTTCCATTGGTACCAACAAACAGCTATAAGGTAGAAGAATAACTGCGGTGTAACTGGTGTAAAAAAATTGTAGAAAAACTAGGGGGGGGGGGGGGGGCGTGTCACTAAATTACGACACTATATTCTGGGACATGGTGTATGCTGAGGACCAAATTTTGAGGTGGAACCCACATCGATAAGTAGAAATCAATTACAACGCTGTTTTTTGCAAAAGATGCGCCATTAATTTGGCTAATTCTCATAAAAAATTGGGCAGGTGCATAATGTAGTTGCATAGTTACAGCAATTAAAAACTAGGGGGCCGATTCGCCCCCCCCCCCCCCCCCCCCCACCCCCAGTGCTAATAGGGTTATAGATACGTGAAATCGTTTCCGGAATATACAACATACCCGCAGCTCGCAGGTTAATGTATTTCATGTTTCGAATTAACTGTAAAACTTGTATAAAAAAAGAACACCACTGAATTCTGATGTAACAGGTAAATAATTATCAGAGTTTCGTAAATATTATTTTTATATTTTAATTTAATCCCAGAAATTTAGATGTACTATTTACTATTTCATAATAATTTGCCTTTTATATGAAGTTTTTTTATCCTATTTGCAATGTGTTTGTAATTGAAGATTGTTTTATTATTTAATTTAATAATAATTTAGTATTAATCTTAACAAAAATATCCAACCGCACCCGCACATCCTGCATATCCAATGAATTCCGCACCAATTATTACATTATTAGTAATATTATGTAGCCGCACCTTAGGATCTCTTTCTAAATGAGTATGTAATGTTTTGGGTAGAAGTTGGTGATTAATGTTTGCATTATTTGCATATTGAATAATATACTAATATTATTTAATTAATAGAAATACACCGCGCCATAACTTTCCACAACCAAACAGTAAATCTCTATGATATTAATGGTTTTTATTATGGTTTATTTATATTTTTGTGAAATTTTAGAGAATATATTCTGAAACTTTTGAAAAACCTCATTACAAATATAAAGTTATGAATAAATGTAACCGATTTCTACCGGGAAGGGACGACACCCAGTGTAGCCACAGGATTGCAGAATAAGCGCCTCGTAAACCCAGCTCAATTATTTGTGGGTTGCATTTTCTACTGCAATTACTATTGCTTTCGTTTCGGATTTTGCATTTTTAGTATTAAATTAATTTAGTGGATTTGATATTTACTTCCACTTTTCCTTTCGTTTATAAAATATATATAATTCTTTACTAGTTTGTTGATTGTAATGTAGAGGCTACTTATTTTTCTAAATTCCGTTTGTAAATTGTGTATATAAAATATACATTAGTCATTATATAGGCCAACATTCACCATATATATATTGTAGTAATTTATGGTATTATTTTCTAGCCTATTAATGTGTTGTACTATTTGTAATTTAGTACCAGTTTGGTGTCTTCATTATTACATTAGCTACATTTTTTATTATATTTTATTTTGAATTTTGCATTAAAGTTCATTTACAAACAAATAGTTGTTATTTTAAAATGAAGGAGGGTGGAGGATGATTAAACCCATTTTCCCGGTAACAACTAAAGTATTTACATATATTTTCAACTACACACATGTTAAGGCCATGATACACCACAGGAGCGGCGAGCGGCAGCGGCCGCGGCAAGCGGCCATTTTTTAAAAATAGAACACATTATTTTCTATGGGTGATGATACACCACAAATGGCTGCTGCCGCTCGCCGCTCCTATATTGTATCATACTAAAAGTCGGCGCTCATATCGGCCGCTCGCCGCGGCCGCTCGCCGCTGCCGCTCGCCGCTCCTGTGGTGTATCATGGCCTTAAATAATTATTACTTTAAATGGGATGCGCTTGACAAAATATATTTTAAATTGTTCCATTTAATTGGTAATTAATTACTTTTTTTGCTAAATTTAATTAGCACTTCACAGTGCTGATTCGAGTGTTTCGTAGATTACTGAGCAGGTTAAGGCCCGTTTCCACGCTGCTTTTAGTTAGAAAAAATTGTAGAAATCAATTCTTCATGTTGAATCTGAGTATTTTAGAATGTTTAAACCTAAAATTTAGAATAAAGCTCCAAAAAAAAACTTGAAAATGAGGTCAACAAAGAGCTGGGTGGAATTTTGAAACTATTACGATTTAATAAATTAGTGGTGGTATGAATATCAATGTTCTAAAAATTAAATTTAATCTGGAGGTTTTTAAGCACAAACTTTTATAGTCCTATGTAAGCACAAACAGTTGAATAGGCCTAGGGCTTATAGCTAATACTGTAGATCTTTGATCGCAAAGATGACTACCGAGAAAGGTAAAGGTTGGACAAGAGATTATGAAATTAAATTAGCTGAAGAGTTATTGAACTTTACAAACTTGTGGAGAATATCACATCCACATTATATGAAAGAACCCTATAAAAACCGCTCTTAAAGTATTATTATTGAAAATCTTGGAGGGGAGTATTCTCGGGAATTACATCAAATTATAAATTGAAATTCTAAGGGACTATTTTAGTTGGCAAATGGTTAAGACCCCTATATTCTAGAACGCAAATGAAAGCTAATAAAATTAGAATCGCTTCTACCCTTACATACACCCCCACATATACCCACACATACACCCCCACATACGTTATGTGAACGTACATTTACCTACATTTGAGGACGAGCGCAACGAGGAAACATTGGAATAATTATCTCGGAATAATTAATATATAATTGCCGGGCGAGCCGCTAAGTTATCCAGCTTAGCTTAACGATACAATTTATATTTGTATATCAATCGTTAGGTCGGTTGGTGTTTGCCTGTAGGGTCGAACTCTCTGTCGGTATAATATTTGATCACCTAGGCCTACTTATTTATTTGCTAGTCCCAATTTTCTTCAACTGAAGCTTGGTTGTAGGAAGGATGTATGAGAAACGGGTTACAATAGTGAGACTTCTACAACCAGGAGGCCTTATAACATACTAATCTCAAGCAGTCTTTGATTGGACGATTAAAATATTTGAATATTTCAACCAATAAGAAACGGCTTGAATTAGGTTGTTCTAATGACAAATAATAAAAGGCATTAGAGAGCGATAATTTAAAGTTCTCATCATTGTAGATATTATCGGGACATTTTAAAAGTACAGGCGGTAGCAAGACTAAGCAGCTTGTAAGTACTACACGTTCGTGGGGCCTTCGCGCAGCACGAGGTCCAGTTATGAGATACAAATTAAAATTAAGCGACTGTATCACAAAATCAGGTTTTGAGAAATTTACCCACACCACCAATCAATCAAAGAAAGGGGGACAGTACGTGTTCACCCCTTTTAATCCCCCCCCCCCCCCCCCCCCCCACCCTTCTCAACCACCAATACATAACCGTGACATCT